>JBBPBX010071807.1:0-18222 GCA_038048925.1 Garcialebias charrua | reverse complement strand
TTTTTTTGCCAAAAGTCATGAGGTTCAAAAGATTTACCTGACTAAATAAAGGTTGAATGAATGAATGAAAGTGATCACTTGAAGCTGTCACCATTCGCTTGAAGCTGTCACCATTCGCTTCCTCCTCATGAACTTGTCACGAGTGAACTAAAGTCATGTCGAACGAGGCTGCACAGGTTCTATTTCCTGGTGTGCAGGTCTGCTGTGTGGTATAAAGGAGCAGCGCTTCCTGTTTTTAATTTATTTTTTTAAACTTTTTAAACATATAAACTTTTCATGAACATATAAACACAGAAAACCGCTGCGCAGCCCTGTCTTTTTTCTCTCCGCGCACGTGTGTGTGTGTGAGAGCCGTGACTCAATCCTGGCCGTGACTCCGCTGACAGATGAGATAACTCAGACCCCGCATGCGAGGTGACCGTCGGCCATAAGTCAGATAAAAACAGAGCAGGCTTACTGCTGCTCCTTCTCTGCCTCCACACACAGCTCAGCTCAGCTCTGAAGGGGGCAAGACATGAGCGCAGCTGCACTGACACGCCCCCAGCGTTCTAGACCAAGACAAAATCATGTTTTTTCATGATTTTTGAGACTTAATTTTATAAGGAAATCAATGTTTTTAATCAGTCAGCTTTATATGGGTGATTAATAACACATATTTATGCCGTGTGACAAAATAAAAACACACATTTAATTTCACTTTACACGGTCTTTAAGTATTTAACTAACATTAAATGAAAACTTCTTTTTGGCTGGGAGTGTTCAGAAAATAATACCAGGCTTCAACAACAACAAAAGTAGCAATTAAGCAACTAGAAAACAACGTTTCAACTGCTTCAACTCACTCTTGTCGTCAGATTCCAACATGTATCACACAAGAAAACAGGTCTTAGCTTTATAACCGATGTCAATTAAATCCTGCAGATTTAAACGGGTGTTAAGGTTAGTTTTTGTTGTGGTTTTTTTTAGACTTAGCTTTTCTAAGTTCTAGTTGAAGCGGTTTCTTTTAGCAACTAATTAGTTTAAACTGTTTAGTTTATATACTATCTTGTGCTTGGACAATCTTATTTTCCCATGAAGTCTGTGAGATTGTGAGACCTTTGTCGTTTGTGGGGTTATTGAAATCTTTGTCTTTGACATGGGCATGACCTAACATCACCTCCCTGTGGTTATGGGGGATCGCAAACACAGGTGAGGACGTTGGTCCATGGGCATAAGTTAGGATGCCATTTTTTAGTTCAAGCTGTTTGCGCAGCTGAGAGTAGACAGTACACAGGAACCTTTTAGGTTTCGGCCAACGTTTCTTCTGACGTTTACCTATTTCTGTGTAATTTAGGTGTGTCTCAACCGTCAGCACATTTGTAGGTGTGTCTGGTTGTTCAGACTGCGACGGGTCACTGTCGCTGTTGTGTGTGTTTTCCCACTTCTTGACTGAAGAGGGGCTCTTTGAGTCTGTAGAAACTATGTCATTTCTGATTAGTTCTAGACTCAAATGCTTTTGAACCAAGGTTTCATAGAAAGCTTGGCTGATTGCGATTTATCTGTCCAAGAGGACATTACAATGTCTTTGGTGTGGAAAGCTTGGATCTCCACACCTTCTTCTACCTGTGGTAGGTAGTGTTCAGTGAGTGCTGATTGTTTTAGCTCACAGAGGAGGTTCTCTTGTTGGGCCAGAGTTGGGTCCAACTGTTGGGTCTCTTCTGCCTCACCTGTATTTGAAGGTTCACCTACCGGGCTTGTGCTCTCAGTTGGGGGTTTCCTTGTGCCTTCTGCGGTACCAGCTCAGTACAGTCAGTGTCATGACCTTCGGGATCTTGTTGACTGTCAGCATTTTGTTTGCTGTCAGCATCTGTTGTAACGTTGTTGTTTTTGTTGTCAACTGTATGCTCTGAGTGTTTGTAAAAGATAGTGTTGCATATCGCTCCAGGTTGGCCAATGTTGTTAGTGTCACTATCAATGATAATGCCACTCATTGTATCAGGTTGGTCAACCTCTGTAACATTTAAATCTTCTAACAAACTACTTACGTCCTCAGTCTCTTCTGAGCATAGAGGTGTTGGGCCTTTGTTCTGGGGCATTTGTGACTCTTTGCATGTCTCGAACTGTTCTGTTCGAGGTGCGAGAGGTGCA
Organism: Garcialebias charrua; assembly: GCA_038048925.1. Taxonomy (NCBI): domain Eukaryota; kingdom Metazoa; phylum Chordata; class Actinopteri; order Cyprinodontiformes; family Rivulidae; genus Garcialebias; species Garcialebias charrua. Next base: position 16,095 of record JBBPBX010071807.1, on the reverse strand, counting down.
GTTCCATGGCTTAGGGGTTCTTGTTGGGATTACACATTGTTCAATGGGTATAGGTACCCATACTTCAACTTCTTTTGAAGTTCACCCCACGTTAGACCTTGGTTTTCACCCACCTGGTTCGATCTGAACCATTTTGGGTCTCTTAGAGAGCAAACACCTACCTTTTGTGGTTCTTTGCTTGTCTCAGACTTTTCAATCTGAGGTGCACTAGGAGTGGGGCTCCCTTTAAACCACTTTGGGTAATTGTCCCAGCTGGCACCAACATTTTGTTTGATAGTTTGAAAATCTTGTTTATTCTCTATCTTTGTAGGAGAGGAAACCTCTTCTACTATTAGCAACTGGGGTTTGACCTTTTTACCTGGGTACACCTCTAAGGGTGTTTTGCTTTGCATGTGAGCCACAAAAGCATTTACAGCACACTGTTTTATTTCTTCCATTGATGTGACTCCAAATTGACGAAAAGTGTACCATGGTATCTAAAAAAGCTAAGTCTGGTCCTCTGGACATAAAAAGAAAACAAAGCAAAATAAATTTGTAGAAACGTTTCGTCTTTCCTCCGAAAGACTTCCTCAGTCTGAGGTGCTATGTTCAGCTCAGTCTTATAAATAGCACCCTCTCACAGTGTTACACAATCAGTTGGCTGATGACAGCCGAAACCAGCTGTTCACATGATCAAGGAGGACCATCAGCCTAACGATGGATCGTTAGCACCCTGATGGTTGTTTGCTATTCACAGAGGGCTAAGTGATACTAGCAATAACAGCATTGTGAGAGGGGGACATTGGAACCTGGAGACCTCCACCCCTGTTTAATGATGTACAGTTTCTTTTCACAAAGAACTTCAAGGTACCATGGTACCTTGAATCTCATATTAGAGATAAGATTATTGGTGAAAGCAATTTTGAAAACCACCTGTTCTTCCAGGCCCGGTTCCTTCATGTCACCTGAATAAGCCTGGAGGATTCTGTCATAATACATCGATGGATGTTCATCTTCTTTCTGCAAGACATTCTGGGTAGCATAGTAGTTACCAAGCTTTGAGACAGATTTTCTCTCCGTGCGAGGTGCAGGGGGAGCAGGTCCGTGGCTCGATCTGAACCACTTTGGGTCTCTTATGCCCCTTTTTCATTAGTACCAGTACGGCCCAACTAGACCCGACTTGGCCTGGTTTTGAGGCTTTTCCATTAGTACCAGTACTTGGAACCTGTTACTATTTTCAGGACCTTCTGCTCTGTGGTTCTAACCAGAACGAGTAGGTACTAAAATGTGACGTCAGAACATTGTCAGTCCCTGATTGGTTGGGGGCAGAGTCACTGAATCTTCCAGAAACTTTTCAAAACATTGAGCTGCCAATTGCAATTTCTCAGACTAGACCAGCATCTGGACCTATTTTAAAGATTTTTGATTTGAAATTTGAGAAATAACTGCTTCCAAAGGTCTAATGCTGACATGCTGGCATTTTTTTGTGCTTGGTGATCAACAACAAAATTCAGAGCGAGCTGGATGGAGCTCTGCTGGTCTCACTCGGTCCTCTGCCCTTGAGCCTCGGAGCGTAGGGCATCATCTCCCCGTCTCCGTGTTCCTCTGGTCACTACGGATGATCCTTTGTGATGCCGACTCGGGGGTTGAGCTCAGAGCTCCGTTGTTCATCGTGAAGGATCACATGAGCTGGTGACTCGCAGAAGGCCGTTGCCGGATCCCGATGTCACGTAATCATGCTACGTAGCTGTTTCTCCACATTTTAGCATGTTAGTTTGGTGTCCATCCAACATCGGAGGCTGCCAGGCGGACATCGAGGCGAGCTCCCGACAGTAGCAGGCCTCTCCGCCGCCCGCACAGAACACCGGCTGATGGCAGGGACAGTAGCAGCGGGATGGTTCACCGGATCCCGCGGTGAGCTGGTGGTGTCGGCCGGTGAGGTGGGATGCGACGGAGAGATCGGTGGACGTCCACAGAGTTCACAGAGTTTTCTAGCTCATTTATCCATATGAGGCAATGTCTGATCGGACACACGGTCCATCCAAAGTCGGCTGTCGAGGTCGGAGTTAACCAAAGCTAACCGAAAACTGGCGGACACTGCCGAAAACTGGCGGACACTGCTAAAAAATTGCGGAAATTGTCGGAAACTGCCGGAAACAGCGTAAATCGGCTTAATAATAATAATAATACTTTATTTATAAAGCCATTTAAAACAACCACATCTGCAAAAAAGTACTTTACACATAAAATCAAGAACCTTTGAACACATAAAATAAGATTTTTCAAAAAAGAATGAATGAGATGCGTGTGACGTAACATCGAATCGTCGTAAGTCGAGACGCCGTAACTCGATGTTACGACCGGTGAGGATCAAAACACATTTGAAGGACGCAGGACACAAGGAAAAAGGTTTAACAGAAGTTTTATTAACTAAACTAAAGTCCGGTCAAGGATGAAGTCATCTGCAGCAGCTCCCTCTGGTCAGGAACCACCACCAGCTTCTCTAGGCATCCCACGTCACAAACAAAAGAAACAAAGTTCAACTGAGAGATGGGTTAGGGTAAAGCGGCCAAAAGGAAAATAAGGCTGTCCAACAGAGCCAACTCCTATAGAGCCTGCAAACCCTGTTAGACAGCGGGCTAACTGTACCAAAACTCTAGGCCTAAAATATGGAACTAAAGCGAAAACAGGACTACCAGCTTTACCCAACCAGAAAGTTATGAAAGTAATTATATGCAAAAAAGAAGAGAGGCATGAGCCAACACAGCTGCCTCCAGCAGACAGCATACCAGAGCCCTGAGCCCAGTCTCTGAGACTCAGAACCCTCAACAGCTCAGGTCCTCTACTCTAGGTACACTAGAGTCCACACGAGCCTCTAAACAAGAGAACCAGAGCACATTAGTGCTCCAACCAACACTCTCAAAAGATGAGAGCACCAATGACCTCTCTAATAAAAAAGATCACTACAACCAGGGAGGGTGGAGAAAACTCCCAGTTCTACAAACAAACATCTGTAGGTTCACAGTGGTCAGGGTGGGTGAAGGACACTCCTGAACACACACATATGCAGCCTGCAGCTGCCTTCAATAAACTTGGTTTACCTTCCAAAAAGGCTCTCAAGTTGCTCCAACAAGCTCCTGCTTGCATCCACCAACCTTAGTTGGCCATCACATAACCTCCACACTGTCCAAAACCTCCACACTGTTCAAAACCTCCACACTGTTCTGGCTCTTGCTCCCAGCTTATAAAAGGAAGAGAGAGCCAGCAGGTGTTTGCAGCTCAGCCAATCAAGCCTGATTAGCTGAGTAAAAAAAGTGCAGCAGGAAGCTACAGACTTCAGGTGACCTAAACTGAGGTTTAAACTTTTTTATTTATTTAATCCCTTCAGGATACATAACACTCCCACCGCTAAATGTTTTTTATGGGGTGATGTAGATGTGAGGTAAAAACATCGTACATGACCCATATAAAAACAGTGAGGTCACATGTAGCGGTCCTTATCACTCAAACAGACTAAAAACCTCATTAAACTAGTCTGTCAAACCGCTAACAAATAATCTACAGGTACACTCAAAAAGTTTTAAAACCAAAATGACGTCTTGGGTCTGGTTGTACCCTAAAAAGCTTTTGCTTATCAACAGACCCCAAACAACTACTAACACTATGGTTAATGGTGCCAGTGTGAGACTGGATGCTTCTCACAACAACCAGGGGAAATCTGTCCTCCTCATTTCCTGCACTGGACAGCACCCCCGTGTCAGTTGCAACAGCTCTGCCATCAGTCGCACTGTAAACACAGCAGAGACAGTTAAAAAACACACATTCAACATATGGTTGCAGCACCTCACATCTCACAGACAGTAAGTATGCATTTTCTGCTGTACTTTTAATCAACGGTCTCATATTGTCCATCAGTACTCTTTCATTTTTCTCCACGGTGGCTGGATTCTCCACGGTGGCTGGAACAGGACAAGAAAGAGCAGGAGGACTTGTTGCGTGATTTATCACTTATTCAGAGATCTTCAGGTCCTCACTTGACTGAACTAGGAGCAGTTCAGTGTCAAACAACAGTGTAAAACTGTCACTGAGATCGTTGTCATCTTCTCCCTGAAGATGTGGTGAGGACAGCAACAGTTTCACCTCCTCCACTGGAATCTGCTCTACTTCACAGTTCACCATTAAACTGTCGCTTAAATCAACCTTGTCCTCTTCTTGTCGTCGTTCCTCCGGTTGACAGTCTTGAGGCGTCTCCTTCCGTTGAGGTTCCAGAGGCGCCACCGGATGACAGGCAGTGGGACAGGAATGTTGATTTGTCAGCCTCAACGCTCTCATCTCCTTCAGCAGCTCCAGTCTTTTTTGTTCCCACAGACGCTTCTTCTCCTGCAAAGCAGCTTGACGTCTTTGTCGTTCAATTTCCTGTTCTTTTATGAACGATTGATGTTTAAGTTGTAGTAGCTCTTTTTCTCTCATTATTTTATCTTCAAGTTCCTTTTGTCTGGAAGCATCTTCTTTTCTCAGACGCTCTTGTTCATCAATCTCAGGAAATATCCCAAGCTGGACCAATTCACACAGCAGTTCACTCTCTAGCCATCCATCATTAGCAAATTTTCTAACATCAATGTTAAAATGATCTGCTACACTCAGCTTTTGTACTCTTGTGCAGTCTGCAAAGACCTGCACAGTAGGCTGTTCAAGGAATTTCTTTAAATTAAATGCCATGATGCAGACAAACAGTTTTAAGCTGTACCCTTCTTCAAAAGACTTTCACTGTAAACAACAGCACAAATCCCAGCTGCATTTGAACGCAGCACAATCCAAAAACACACACAGTTGACAGCAATTAACACTATCAAGCAGCACACATACAGAAACACACACCTGCGTTTCAGCCTAATCAGCAACTAGGAGCTGGTCCTGTCAGCTCCAGAGAGAGTGCAAACTACAGCACACAGCTGTCAAAACACACCAAATGTAAAAAGGAGCAGTTAATTCTATTAACTACTGTCCAAAAAAACACTTAGCTTCAAAAAACTTCACAACACTCTCAAGATTAAGCACAAAAAACACAATGTTTGCTCAAAACTAGACTCCCACAAACATGCACAGCAGGTGCTCAGCTGTCTAAAAACTCAAGTGCTTCACAGAAACACTCCAACAAGTTTGTCCTGTGCAGACAAACAGACGAGCAGACAACTCAAAAAACATAGCACCTTACAAACGAGCCCCCAATACTAATTCAGATCCCGGATGAGCCATCCAATAAATATGTTACGACCGGTGAGGATCAAAACACATTTGAAGGACGCAGGACACAAGGAAAAAGGTTTAACAGAAGTTTTATTAACTAAACTAAAGTCCGGTCAAGGATGAAGTCATCTGCAGCAGCTCCCTCTGGTCAGGAACCACCACCAGCTTCTCCAGGCATCCCACGTCACAAACAAAAGAAACAAAGTTCAACTGAGAGATGGGTTAGGGTAAAGCGGCCAAAAGGAAAATAAGGCTGCCCAACAGAGCCAACTCCTATAGAGCCTGCGAACCCTGTTAGACAGCGGGCTAACTGTACCAAAACTCTAGGCCTAAAATATGGAACTAAAGCGAAAACAGGACTACCAGCTTTACCCAACCAGAAAGTTATGAAAGTAATTATATGCAAAAAAGAAGAGAGGCATGAGCCAACACAGCTGCCTCCAGCAGACAGCACACCAGAGCCCTGAGCCCAGTCTGTAGCCGTTTACGCATTGGCCAGCCCTCAATGGCCCGGGGCTCCCCTGGGTGGCTCTGGGCCACCCGCGTTCATTACGCATTTGCCGCAGAGCCGCCTTGAAGTGGGTGGGCAGTTCTCTGGAAGTGGGTGGGGTGCTCTCTTCACGTGGGTGGAGTGTTCGTGTTTTAAGAGAGGAGACTCGGCAAAAAAAAAATTGTTAGCTGGATATATATATATTAGTGTTTCTGCGTTTAATTTTTGTTAATAACTGATCACAAATCAGCTTATGTTACAACGTAAATAACACGAAGCGCACACCCATTTCCGCCTTTCAGCGCGACCTGAATGTCATTAAACAATAACTAATATTGTCTAACTGTTGCGCGCAGCCAGGGTTTTAAAATATAACGAATAATCTCTAACTTTTACGTGCAGCTAAAATGTTAAGAGGAGTGATTCCTATATGGGTAAGGTGGACACCTTAAAATCCAGTCCGCTGGTATAGCTCAACGAGTTAATGCATTGTCGTTTTGACCCGGAGAAGCGGGTTCGCTTCCCGCCTGGGACAAAGTTATTTTACTTTTTTTTTCTTTATTCACATTTTCTTTTAAATAAAAAGGAGTTTGTTTGGTTAACAAACCCCTTTTGATTTACTTCAATAAAAAAAAAAAATAATAATAATAACTTTTTCCCAGGCGGGAAGCGAACCCACTTCTCCCGGTCAAAACAGCAGTGCTCTAACGCTTTGAGCTATTCGGGCGGACTGGATTTTCAGGTGTCCACCTTACCCATATAGGAATCACTCCTCTTAACATTTTAGCTGCACGTAAAAGTTAGAGATTATTCGTTATATTTTAAAACCCTGGCTGCGCGCAACAGTTAGACAATATTAGTTATTGTTTAATGACATTCAGGTCGCGCTGAAAGGCGGAAATGGGTGTGCGCTTCGTGTTATTTACGTTGTAACATAAGCTGATTTGTGATCAGTTATTAACAAAAATTTAACTCAGAAAAACTAATTCAGCTAACAATTGTTTTAGGGGTTTCTCGTTTCTGTAGTTAAATTTGAATGAAATTCAACCCTCGCGCTGAGGTTGTTTGAATGAGTCCCGCCCCTGCTGCAAACAACGAATCAAATGTGAGCAGTACATGACGTGAAACTGGCTCTGTCGGGCTCGGCCCGATAGAACCACGGTGAAGATGGTTCCAGAACAAGGGTGGATCCCGGGCGGAAAAGGTAAATGCGAAGACGCCGAACCCGGGTTAGAAGCTGGGAGAGCCGGGGAGGGCCGGCCAATGCGTAAACGGCTTCTGAGACTCAGAACCCTCAACAGCTCAGGTCCTCTACTCTAGGTACACTAGAGTCCACACGAGCCTCTAAACAAGAGAACCAGAGCACATTAGTGCTCCAACCAACACTCTCAAAAGATGAGAGCACCAACGACCTATGGAGATAAAACGATTCCATAACGGGCGTGGACAAATACAGAAGGGGCGTGAACAAATACAGATCTCACGAGAGCAAATACATACACTCGAGGGAGCAAATTACACCCGCGCGCGTAATAGGGATGAGCGCGAGCGTAGAAATGAGCTCCGAGAGAGCGCACGTGCGCTCAGAGAGCAACTACAGGCTCGCGCCATTAAAATGTATCTACTGTCTCCCTGTTCCTCTCTCTCACGGTTCAGACTTTTGACACTCGGTGGGCGGAGCCAGACGGCCTCTGTATCAGGACACATGATTGGCTGTAGTCCCTTCTCCTCTGTGATTGGATGTAACACTTCCTGAACTTTGGGAGTTTTTCTCCCAGTTTTTAACACATTTTTATCTTGTATTTTATTTATATTTTAAATCTCTGAAATACACTGAAAACAGTACAGACCTTATGTATGAAATGTTAATAGATTGGCCCACTAATTCATGTTAATCCAAAGTCTAAAACATAGACCCCATTGTTGTTTTATTTTATTTATTTATTTCTAGTCTACAATTAGTTACACTATTGTGAATATGGAGACTTTCATCATGTTTCAATCCATGCTCTGAGAGACTGTAAAACGCAAAGCAACTATGTATTTTATTTTAAAAAAAATAAGAGTCAACTTTGTTCATCGTCCGTCCCAGCAACAGTGCAAATAATAGGTCAGCAGGTGTCGCTGTTCTCTTAAATAGCTTTCCCGGAAAACTAGTTGATTACTTGCTCTCAACTTTATTTATTTATTTTTTTTAGAAGTCTTTATTCATTTCATAACAAAAAATTAAAATACATAACATAACAATTAACATATCTCTAACTACAAAACATAGTATATATAAAATGAAAGGCAGCAGATGAAGACAAAATCTTATAATATCTGCTCCTTTGTTATCCAATAAACCATTCAAATAAACAAATTCAAAAAAATTCAAAACACATAAATGACTCAAGCGATATTTCAGTTTTCTAACACTTTTCATAAAATACATTCATATATATTTTTTTAACATATGGACTTTTACCAGTTTCTTAAATATTGAGATTGATTTAGCTTCCTTAACCTCTAACTCCAACTCGTTCCACAGTCTAACACCTTGAATTAGGGTAGATCTTCCCTTCAAACTGGTTCTGAATTGCGTTTTAAGAAAAACATCCTTCCCCTTAAGATTATAATTGCTGGATCTTTTCACATAATTATTTTGGATATTGGAAGGTAATGCATTATGATGCGCTCTATACATAAATGACAAGATGTTATAATCCACTAAATCAGGGAACTTCAAAAACTTCAGTTCACAAAATAATATATTCGAAGGATGACAATAATGTTTACCCTTGATAATTCTTATAATTCTCTTCTGTAATATAAATATGGGCATTGTGATTGTTTTGCATGCTTTTCCCCAAACATTAATACAGTAAATCAGATGTGGCACAACAATTGTATTGTACAACAAACACAAGGCTTTATCATTCAGTAGATACCTGACTCTATAAAAAATTGCAACAGATTTTGATATTTTCGTTTTAACTGAATTTATGTGTTGCTTCCAAGATAATTTATCATCAATGATGACACCCAAAAACTTCGCCTCATATACTCTACAGATTTCTGAATTGTCAATCTTGAATGAAACATCAATATTTTTATTTTTATTGCTGAATATCATATAATTAGTCTTATCTAAGTTTAACGATACTTTGTTGAGTCTAAACCAATTTTGAATTTTATTAAACTCAATCATCATTAAGTTCAATAACTGTTCAACATTCATACCAGAACAAAAAAAAGTTGTGTCATCTGCAAAAAGAACACATTTAAGGAGACTGGACGCCTTAACCAAATCATTTACATACAGGATGAACAACTTTGGACCAATTACAGATCCTTGAGGTACTCCACATGTAATGGTGCAGTAATCTGATCTTACATCATTTATCTGCACAAATTGTTTCCTGTTATTTAAGTAACTGCACACCCATTTCAGAGTCAATCCTCTGATACCATATTTATACAATTTCTCAGAAAGAATGTTATGATCGACCGTATCAAACGCCTTTTTTAGGTCAACAAACACACTCATACAATACTGTTTTTGGTCCACAGCAGTTGTTACTTGTTCAATAAAATCCACAAGCGCCATGGATGTAGAATTTTTTGCTCTGAAACCATATTGGCTATTGGTTAAAATATTTTGTTTTAAATAATTTCTCCAATATTTTGGAAAACTGTGGTAACAAGGATATCGGTCGATAGTTATTAAACTCACATTTGTCACCTCAACTTGGGTTTATGGATGAACTTTTACATTAAAATATTTGTTGTTTATACTGTTATTCACTTATTTTTTTATTTTCTATACATAAGACTTGGCACATGTATTACATATTGTACAATTGTTCTATTTTTGCAAAAATAATATGACTGTAACTTTCCACTTGTTTTTTTCGTTTTATGTTCCCCTTCTCTTTTTTCATTGTTTTGAATTTTATTGTTATCTTTTGTGATGTTGATAATAAAGATTTTTAAAAAAATCTTCCATTTCTGCTTCCTATTGTAAGTTTCAAGACACCTGATTGGTTAAAATCCTTACTTCTCTGTGATTGGCCACAAGTTTTACTAGAAAAAAGTGTCAGATGAGCTTTTGCCTTTAGTTCAGTGCAGATCTTTTTATAGCGTTGTTATCTCTCTACGGATCTGCGAAGGATTAAACTATCATGGAAGATCATCAGGAAGTAAGTGATGCTTCTCTTAGAATTTATATTATTTTTGTTGAGCAGAAAAGTAACATATTGCACTGATAAACTATAACGATTTCTAGTAAAATAAACAGGAAAACGTCAAAAATCCCCCTGGTCACTTATGATCAATTTACTCAAATAAAATCAAAGCAGCTCGAGTGTTAGCCTATTATTATTTTATATACATAGACCGTGACATGTTTTTAAAAAGGTGTTAGAACCTTTATTTTATTTATTTTTTAAATTCATTAATTGTGCATTTGTTTTTATTGGACCCAGTTTTTATTTGAGTATTTTATCTGCATTTTTTTAATTTTAATTTTTTGATGCGATCATGTGTGAGACACTATCCTCTTGGCTGTTCCTCGTCTTGGTTACATTTCTGGTTGAGTTTTATCTAATGTTCAGACACTGTAGCACTTAGAGATCTGTTGTATGTAAAGTGTGTTACAAATTAAAGTTATTATTATTATTATTATTATTATTATTATTATTATTATTATTATATATGAATGTTTTTTGTTCAGTGACCTGAGATTACTTCTGTTGTGAATTGGCCCTGGTTAACCTGTCCTTTGTCTGGTTATGATCACAGGAACAAATACAAAACTTTGGCAAACGCGTGGTTGAATTACTAAGAAGTACCATGTCCAATGAATCAGTCCCACTGTCACAAAACCGTAAGTGTCCGGTTCACATTTTTCAAGATTTAGCAGTACCAGTAATGTACCCTGATGTATGCTCAATAATCCAGGTAGAAAAATCAAAAAAAAAAAAAAACTAAGTCTGGTCCTCTGGACATTCAAAAATTAAAAATAAAAACAAAGCAAAAAAATGGTAGAAACGTTTCGTCTTTCGTCCGAAAGACTTCCTCAGTCTGAGCTGCTGTGTTCAGCTCAGTCTTATAAATAGCACCCTCTCACAGTGCATCAACCAGTTGGCTGATGACAGCCTGAAACCAGCTGCTCACATGAGCAAGGCGGACCATCAGCCTGACGATGGAGGCCTCCTTTTTTCCTGGTTTCGGCTGTCATCAGCCAACTGGTTGATCCACTGTGAGAGGGTGCTATTTATAAGACTGAGCTGAATACAGCTTCTCAGACTGAGGAAGTCTTTCGGACTAAAGACGAAATGTTTCTACATTTTTTTTGCTTTGTTTTGTTTTTCTATGTATTGTTCATATGTTAAAGATGGGTGTCCTTGTTTTTACAGATGGTGTACTGGTTCAGGGACAGCAGCTGGCAGGGAGCAACATACAGCCGCCTGTCGTACAGCAGCAATCTGCTTGCAACATGGTGCAGGCTGGAACGAGACAGCGTCAGTTAGTCCAGGTGCAACAGAGGACTTCTGTTTGTTCTCCTCGTACATCAAGAAATACAGTGGATCACAATGTGGCCAGGTTTGTACGATTTGTACACTGTTCCCATGACCAGTGTGATGCAAGATCAGTGTGGAGAGTGGGGGTGAGGTTTTACAGGCTGAGATAAGATACACACATACCTATGTAGATTTACAAATCACACCTCACACCTTAACAGTAGGGGTTTGTTCTTTGTTATTCTAATTCACAGATGAGGCTGTTCCCACCAGGTGTGACAATCATCTGGGAATCAGTGTCCTAAGGCTGCATTATACATTTTTCAAAGTTGGAATCCGAATTCTAGAACAGCCTTCCCTTAGCAAAAAGTAGTATTTTAAAGTATACTTCAAGTATACTTTTTAGGTCCTTATCTGACTTCAAATATACTTTTTAAGTACTTATCTGAGATATACTAAAAAGAAGTTTATTTAAGTGCACTAAGAGTATACTTATTTTATCCTTTAAAATAAGGCTTTCCTTGACTTTCCTTCCCTCCATTGATTACGGTGACATTCTCTACATGAATGCTCCTACAAGCACCCTGCGGATGTTGGATGTTGTCTATCATGGTGCACTAAGATTCATAACTGGTTGTGATTATCGTACCCACCACTGCACCCTGTATTCACTGGTTAACTGGACATCATTAACCTCACGCAGACTCTTCCACTGGTACATTTTCATCTTTAAATCACTTCTTGGTCTGCTGCCCTCATACATCTCCTCCTACATGTCTTTGCGTGAGTGCAGCTACAGTGTGCGCTCTCAGGACATGATTACCTGCAGTGTTCCGTCAGTGAGGACTGAACTTGGAAAAAGGGCCTTCTCCTACTCCGCTCCTGCTTCATGGAATATCTTACAAAAAGATCTGAAGCTCTCGACCTTGACTTCTCTAAATGGTTTTCAGAATCTGTTGGAATCCTGGCAAAAACCAATGCAGATTTGTTCCTGTCTTTGATTTTATACGTCTACCTTATAATGTTTTGCTAGTTTTTTGATACTTTGTTAAAAAAAAAAAAAAACTTTTTTTTTTTTCTCTCTTTTGTTTTCTATTGTTTATTGTTTGTTTGTTTATTGTTTAAGGAAATTCTACCACTGCTGTTCATTGTTCTTTAGTTTTAGCAGGTCGCTTTCGCAAATGAGCCCATGAGGTTCAAAAGATTTACCTGACTAAATAAAGGTTGAATGAAAAAAAAAAAGGCTGTGTAGTAATATGACTTGAAGTATACTTTTTAGGTACTTTAAGTTTACTTCAAAAAACTACAAAATGGAGTAGAATTACACAATAAGTACATTGAAAGTCTAATTAAAAAAATCTCAAAAAGCTAAGTCTGGTCCTCTGGACATTCATACAACAAAACAAAGCAGGGAAACTAAACAGCCACTGGCCAAAAGGATGGCCCAGCACAGAAGATCAACATCATCAGGTCAGGACTCTGCAGTCTACACTCATCTCCAGGCCAGCAGTGACTCTTTCAGGGAGGAAGATGTTCCCCTGATAGCAAACGGATTCCGGACCGGATCCGTTCCGGATCTACCGTAGGATCCGAAACGGATGCTTAAAACGGATCCGGATCGGAGTCCACTTGCACACCGGATCGGATCCGATTCGTATCCGGATCACAGATCCAGATCGGATATGGTCCGGACCCTATCCGGATCCACTCATTAAAGAGGGTTTTTGGGTACATCCGGCCCGGATCCGTTTTGGACCCGTTCATGGAATGTTTCATCCGGCCCGGATCCGTTTTGGACCCGTTCATGGAATGCTTCATCCGGCCCAGATCCGTTTATGTTACTCATATCGGAGGTGGACTAATTTGGTCCAGAACCTTTATTTATCATGAATTGAGAGAAGTAGCTAAAAACTTGTAAACCAGCTCCAAAAAGACTCCATAACATCTAACCAGTTTAACATTGAACACATTAAAATAATTTATTGTTAACAGACAAGATGAAGTACCTAGAGAACCCATGCATGTACACGGAGAACATGCAAACACATGCAGAAAGACATCTGGCTGGGATTTTAGCACCTGCAACAGTACTACCAACTGCGCCATTGTGCAGCCTCAAAACTGTAAATTTACTCAGAACCCAATTTTAGGTCTTTTGCAGCTAGAGCACAGCCCTCGCCGTGGGCGAGTGGCCTGAAGGGCTCCCAGTTCTGCCTCAAAACCTCCCATGGAAGAGAGATGGCCTTGAATATCTCGGTGTCCATTTAGGGAATAAGACTTCAGTACAGAAAAACTGGGACAATGTGGTGCAAAAAGTCAAGAATAAATTGGAAAAATGGAAATGGATACACTCAAAAATGTCCTACAGAGGCAGAGTACTGGTGTTAAACAACTTGGTTGCATCACAACTGTGGCACAAACTTTCTGTTCTAGACCCACCTCCAGACCTGTTGGTAAAAATACAATCTGAGATGGTCGATTTCTTTTGGGACGGCCGACATTGGGTGCCACAGTCAGTCCTGTTCTTACCAAGAGAAGAAGGGGGACAGGGCCTTGTCCACCTGGCCAGCAGAACAGCCACGTTTCGGATGCAGTTCCTCCAGAAGTACCTGGCAGGATCTCCTGACACTGTGTGGAGAGACGTGGCCAGCTGCATCCTCAGACGTGTGAGTGGGCTGGGGCTGGATGCTGCTCTGTTTCTAACTAATGTTAGCCTTTTAAAGATAAAAGATGTGCCCCTGTTTTATCAGAGTGTTTTCAAAGTGTTTTCCTTTTTTAAACCAAACAGATCAAAAATGTATAATTCTCTGCATTGGCTCTTAGAGGAACCACTAGTATGTGAAGCGAGAATGGACGTTTGTGATAGCACAGTGCCAGGACAATAAATAAAATAAATAAATAAAAATAAATAAACAAAAAATTAATTAATTAATTAAAATACAGTAGAGGAACCACTAGTATGTGAAGCGAGAATGGACGTTTGTGATAGCACAGTGCCAGGACTGTCAAAGGCACTGTGCGATTCTAGGATGGTGACCCTGAGGCGCTTGGTGGAGACGGCCGGACCAGGTTTCTCCAACGCCGGAGAGGTGGCTTCGTTGCTTGGTTTCCGGTCAGTCAGACTGGTGCAACGCTTCCTGAACTTGGTGAAGGAGAAGATGACAGCTGGAGAGAAATGTCTGCTACAACAGTGGTTCACAGGGAATCGCCCACCTGACCCAATGGACCCTTTCCCAGACATTAACCTGGATCCTAACTTTGCAAAAGACAGTGGTCCTCTGCTAAACAATATAGACCCAAAGATGAACTTGTGCAGAACTGGTCAAAAAGTACTTTACAAGACTTATGTTAAGATCCTGAACAAGAGAACTCTGCAAAACAGAGCTGTCAGCGTGTGGGACAACAAACTCGGAAATCAGAGGCCCCAGTGGAGGACTCTTTACAAACCTCCAACAAAGAAACGGACTGGCGATCTTCAATGGAGGATCCTTCACGGTGCCATTGCAACAAACTCATTTTTGTCTGTCATCAATCCTGAGGTTTTAAACGAGTGTCCTTTTTGCAGTCTGTCTGAGAGTGTTTTTCATGTTTTTACAGATTGTGCTAGACTGATTGATCTGTTTAATCTAATGACAACGATCTTTAGCCTCTTTGACACCGTTTTCACCAAATCGGTTTTCATTAATGGAGTACGTTACAGCAAAGCCACAAAGTTTAAATCCCAAACGCAGAGACAGACTGCAGGCTGGACCTCAACTTGATGCCGTGGCTCTGTGGAAGTGCAACATCAAGGCCAGACTGGCGCTGGAGTTTTGCTTCCACAGAGACACTGGACACTTGGAGAGTTTTGTGAAACTGTGGGGATTTAAGAAGGTTTTATGCACCATTTCTGATCAGGGAGAAATACAATACAACAAGCTCCTCATGTAAATATTTTATTTTATTTTAAGCTTGCTGATGTCCTGATCACATTTTTAACACTGTTGTGTTAATTTTATTATTGTGTAAATAAAGTTTTGTTAAAAATCAAAAATCTCCTCTCAGAGATGAGTGATGACTCAACATTCTTCTTCTTCTCCTCTCAGAGATGAGTGTTGACTCATCATTCTTCTTCTTCTCCTCTCAGAGGTGAGTGTTGACTCAACATTCTTCTTCTTCTCCTCTCAGAGATGAGTGTTGACTCAACATTCTTCTTCTTCTCCTCTCAGAGTGTCTGAGGGGCTTTTCTCTCTGTGGAGGATCATATGAGCTGCAGACCTGTTGAAGCTGCTGTGATGCTCACAAAGGCCAGATGTTTTTTTATAAATATTTTATGTATAAAAATGTTTTATTATTTATTTATCCTGTTTTCACTTAGACTTTATTAGATAATCTGTTAATTAAAGTTAACTCAGCAGAAAAATCATAAATAGACTAAATTATTGGATCTCAGCATCATTTCCCTCAAACATGTTTAAAGAAGAGCTGCAGCCTTTGGTTCAACTTTATTCTAACCCCCAGATGTTCAAATCACAAAACAACAATTACAATTTAAATCACTAAAATAAAACAATCTGTGTACAAGAAACAAATCCACACATCTAAATTGAACAATAAAAGTAGACACAATGAGTGAAAATACATCAAATGATGAGGGAACAAAAATAGATGTTTTTGTAGAATCTGGTTCATCAGAGATTTAATTCAGTTCAGTTTATTTAAATAGCTCCAAGTCACAACAGAAGTCGTCTCAGGAACTGAACAGAAAGATTCATCTGAAAGTCCTGATGAACCTTTTATTAGAACCTGCAGAGATTTGAACAGCTGATCTGAAGCAACATGCAGGTGTTCAACTGAACTGAGCACTCATGCTGTTTGATGGTCTCCTTCTCTGTG
>JBBPBX010071806.1:0-18222 GCA_038048925.1 Garcialebias charrua | reverse complement strand
CCTGTTTCTTAGGATGTTCCAGCGGGAAAAGGGAGGACAGGTATTCACACTGATAGAGCACGCTTAAGCGGTCTCTAGCTGGTGTTATATATATGTATGCCCAGTGGAGACATCAAGTTGGTGTTTTTACATTTGGCATTTTTTCCTCTTAGCATGTGCTTTCTACATTCCCTGCAGAAAGCAGCTGGGAGATGCCTGTCTTTGTGACGGATGTTCTCACATGCACTTTGCTGAGCATTTCAAGGGCGTGAATGGATTACGTTCCCATAGCAAGTATGTTGCACCGAGAGACCAACTGAAAGGGAACTGAAAGTTATGCACCATAACTCATGTTCCCTGAAGGAAGGGAACGAGGTGCAACATATCTGGCCCTTTCAATGCTGAAAGCTCGGTGAAGTGCAATCTTAGAGAAAGATGGATGGGCGTCAGCCGCTTAAGTACCCAGAGGGCGGGGCCTCTGGCAGCTGCCGTAAAGGCGTGAGTGTATTCCTTCAGGTAATCGCGCGGGGGCGCAATTCCCATAGCAAGTATGTTGCACCTCGTTCCCTTCCTTCAGGGAACATGAGTTATGGTGCATAACTTTCAGATTTACAGAGAAAAAGTCCAAAGTCACTTCTATTTAAACAGACTTAGCAGTTGTGGTTTGCTCTGCTTCCATCCATCCATCCATTTTCGTCCGCTTATCCGGGGTCGGGTCGCGGGGGTAGCAGCCTAAGTAGGGAGGCCCAGACTTCCCTCTCCCCAGCCACTTGGAGCAGCTCCTCTGGGGGAATCCCAAGGCGTTCCCAGGCCAGCCGAGAAACATAGTCGGAGGCCTCCACCTCTGTTTAATGATGGGCGGTTTCTTTTCACAAAGATGGCCTCCTTGTGAAAAGAAACCGCCCATCATTAAAAAGAGGTGGAGGCCTCTGGGTTCAACTGTCCCCCTCTTACAATGCTGTTATTGCTAGTATCACTCAGCCCTCTGTGAATAGCAAACAACCATCAGGGTGCTAACGATCCATCGTTAGGCTGATGGTCCTCCTTGATCATGTGAGCAGCTGGTTTCGGCTGTCATCAGCCAACTGGTTGTGTAACACTGTGAGAGGGTGCTATTTATAAGACTGAGCTGAACACAGCACCTCAGACTGAGGAAGTCTTTCGGACGAAAGACGAAACGTTTCTACAATTTTTTTTGCTTTATTTTGTTTTGTTTTTTTGAACGTCCAGAGGACCAGACTTAGCTTTTTTAGATTTTTCTACCTGGATTATTGAGCATGCATCAGGGTATTTATCATACACAACTAAAAACATATATGCATGTATTTTGAAATATTTTTATGTTATTATTTCATTTTTATTTTTTATTATTTTTAAGTATTAAATGTAAAATGGTCCAGAACTTCCAGTGGGGCGGCACCCTCTATTGGCCGGCCGCCCCTGCTCCAATTAAACCCATCTCAAAGGTGGGAGGCCTGTTGGCCAGCTGCCGTGTCCACCACGTGGTGGCGCTAGATTACATGAATTATCCACATCTGCTTTATAACTTAAAAACAAATGTTCCAGAGTGAAGCAAATAAAAATATTGTTTCAATTGTGATTTTTACATTGAATGTGACTTTATTTCTAAACCGATGTGCAAAAGCAGAACCTTCACCATCACCACTGGTTGTGATGGTCAAAACAAACTGTGAATTATAGAATATAAAGTTTTATTAAGTTTGGTCAACAATCAAACCTTTTGTATTATTAACAGAACATTCAGTGTGTTTGGGCTCATCATTTTATTGAATTACTGAAACACACATCTTCTTTAGTGAAATAAAAGGATTTGAACACACTTTTTTTTCCAAGTTAAATATTAATAAAACATTTATAAAATGTCTTTTATTCTCAGCTTTAACACTGAATCATTCTGCTCATCATCCTGTTTTTACCGTGGTGTGCTTCTGTCTCCCTTCCAGATTGAAGAATGTGATCACCGTTAGGCAGCAACTCTCCGATGTTGGAGGAACTCCAAACTTCAGTAGGATGTACTTGATGAATGTACCTCCTGTCGCAGCGACACAGACTGAGTGGAGAAGATGTGGTCCACCTGGAAGCTTCAGCCTTCCTTCTTTCAATGACTCTGAGTCAGAGCTGTCCACCAGACAAACACCTATCTCTGACAAGGTCCAGATGATCATAGAGAGCCTGAGGAGCAGCCAGTCCTCACTCGAGATGGGCGACAACATCCAAGGACAGGAATGTCGTACCCACATCTTCAAGCCCCCTGTAGGTTCTTCTAAAAGCTCCACAGAAAACCCAAAAACCCAGTTCCCTTCTATAAACCACCACAAGAGCAGTGGCTCGGACAGCGACGACTCTGTGGACAGAGGAATCGAAGAAGCAATACTCGAGTACCTGAAAGAGAAAGATGGTCACAAACACAAGCCTGAGCATGGGTCTGCTTTTCTCCAGACTTCACAAGGCCCGAGAAAAACCTGTCAGTTTCCAGATGTTTCCAAACACAGCTCCGACAGCAGCACGTCCCTGGTTTCCATGAGCCATTTCCCAGCAAGAGTCCAAGCTGAGGCTCCATCAGCAGCAGCTACTGGACCATTAAAGAAGTACATCAAAAACAAAGCTTCCAGAGATGAGAACGTTGATCTGAGTCAAAGTTTGGTCGGTTCAACGAGCTGCTCTGAACCCAAAACGATGAAGGAGGAGGAAGACTGTGGTGATTCCAGCAGTGATGACGGCATTGAGGAGGCTATCCAGAGATACCAGCTGGAGAAAAGGGAGCAGCTGAACAGGCAGGAAACCTTACGTTTGCATCTACTCCACCGTGAGTCAGACTCCTCCAGTGATGATGGAATCGAAGAGGCTATTCGCTCTTATCAGCTGGAGCAAGTTCAAGAGAAGAGTGTCCAAAAAACATCTCTGCACAAGCAAAGCCCCTCCATCAGGCCTTTAATGCACGTCACGAGTACGGAAAACAGAAAGAGACACAAACTGAAGAGGAAAAAGGTCCCAACAGAGAACCATCCTTCATCTGATGGCAAACCCACTTCCTCACATCCAGACTTCCTCAAACACAAAGGTCCTCCAGTCTCTGCTCCTCCCAAAGTTAATACAACTGCTGAGCTCATGTGCGCTGAAGCTATTCTGGACATTTCTAAAACAGTTCTGCCCGCCACCTTCCATCATGGGATGGGACTGAGCAGTCACAGTCCAGCTGACGCTCTCCTTCCGCCTTCTCCCCACACCCTGCCACAGGAAGACAGCAGCTCCGTTGACAGTGAGGATGGAATCGAGCAGGAAATCAGGAAATTCCTGGAGCAGAAGGCCCAAATGCACAAACAACCAGCAGACACTCAAGAACCAAAAGAAGTTTCTGTCCCGAAGAAACCACGAAAATTATCTTTAACACAGAGAAGAAGACAGCGGGAGGATAACCGTCGTGTCTCCAACATGTCTGGAACAGTAGAGACAGATAAACATTCTGAAGAGTCCACCTCTTCAGCAGTTCTCCAGAGAAGTCCAAGCAGAGCGACCACAGCGTCACACCAGGCGGACCAAAGTGAGGACAAAAGCAGCTCCCTGGACAGCGACGAAGACCTCGACACTGCAATCAAAGATCTGCTCAAGACAAAAAATAAGACGAAGAAAAAGATCAGGGATGTGAAGAGGAAGCCCAGTAAGCACAGCAGAGGTGAAGAACCAGTGTCAGGCAACACCGTTCCCATCAAAAAGTTCAGACTAGATCATGTTTCCAACTGTGGTGCTTTGAAAAGTTTCCACACCGATAAAGACGAGGACACACCGAGTATTAAGACCAGTTCACACCTGAAGCCAGGTGAGGACGGTGGAGACGGCCGGCCACTGTTCTCCGCTCCGATGGAAGACAGCAGCTCTGTGGACAGTGACGACGGCATCGAACAGGAGATCCAGAAGTTCCTGGCTGAAAAGGCCAAAGTTTCCCCTGCAGACAAACTGAAAGATGGACACGGGTGCAGTAATGGGACGGCCGTGGTCCAACACATGAAACCTGAAGACATCAAGAAGGAAGCTCAGCTGGCTGAGATCACTCCAGAACCAAAAGGTCTTCTGTCTGCATCTCCAAGTGGTCCAGCTGAAGACCAAACCCCACGCCGGCTCCTGTCACGTGTTTGTCCTGCCAGTCCACAGTCGTGTGTGTCCTCAGACCAGTCCTGCAGTCCCAGTCTCTTGGAACCAGCAGATGGGGCTGGGGCGGCCCAAAACCAGCAGAGGAGACCACACCCTGGTGGAGACCGTGTTGTGCCCCCTCCCTCTGAGAAACGTGGACCAGCTTTGAGTTCTGTCTCCGCTCAGTCCCAGGCAGAGTCCATCAAATGGCGCCAGAGTCTGGGTCTCCCCCCATTTTCGGACAAAAGGGCCCCCACCCGGACTAAGTTTCACATCACCTCTTCAGAAAATAAAGAGACCACCACACAGACCCCTTCATACCAGAACATGGACCTCAAAGTGCAGACTCTGGCCAATGCTTGGTTTTCTTCAAGGACCATCCCAGCTTCATTCTCCTGTTCCTCAGAGACGCCTGTGAACGCCCCCGTCAGAGCCCCGGTGGTGAAGTTCTGCTCTGCTGTCCGGCAGAACCCACTCAGGACCTTTCCTCTGAGCCTTAGAGACGGACACAGCTCCCAGTTCTCCTTAGGGGAGGACAGAGCCAGCATGGTCCATGTGCCCAAAGACAAGACTGTGTTTGTAGAACTGGAGTCCAACAGGACCAACCATGTCCAGGTCCAGAGCAGGACCAACCAGGTCCAAAGCAGAGACATGAGTGAAGGGAAAGAGAGGGGCACAAGTGATGAAGAGGTGCAAGAAGACAGACAGGATGAAGAGTTTGTAGATGAGTCAGAGTGTGGGTCAGACAGCAGAACCCAACCAGAACAGAAGCAGGGCTTTTCCAATGTGTAAGTATTTGATTTATTGGTGGTTCTGTTCACGTTTTGATTGCATTCTTCTCAGTAATGAAGGAAAACTACGCATTTAGTGTCAAACTCTGCAGCTGCATCTTGACTTCTGTTTTCTTTACGCTCTAAACTTTAAACGTTATAAAAATAAAAACGCATTAAAGGAAAGGGAGTTCTGACAGAAAATATATTTTTAATCATAAAACTAACGTCATAATGAGCTCAAATGCTGGATTGTTTTTAGTGAACCAGTAAAAAAAAAAAAGGTTAAATCATGTCATCTGGACCACCAGTAAAGAATGTTAATGGAACCAAACCTTTAGAGTAAAATACAACTCTTACAACAAGCTGCAGCTGAAGATGAACACGGTTTCAAATGAGCAATTTCAACTTTAAAGGTGGGGTGACATGATTTTTTTTACTATGCATAAAATTGCTCAAAATATATATATTTTATCATTTAAATATGTTCGTTTTTGCAAACAAAATGATAAATCACTTTAATTTTGCTTTAAAAGTGATTTTGAACTTCAAGCCGTGTTTAATCATGGGAAATCCGATTACACACGAACGCACCATCTGTGACGTAGTGTGCAGAGTGTGGGCAGAGCTCTGGGCTTGTCACAGTGCGCGTGTATGAGCAGCTCCACATGAAGGTAAGTCTGATACAGCATCAGACCTAAATTAGATCCTGTTGTTTCTTGTTCCATCACCCAAACTATTTTCTGCTTCCCAAAATGAAGACAAATAGCTCAAATCTTCACATAGATTGATAAATTTGTCGGGTTTTAAATTGTCCGCTATTAAAGAGACCAGAGCCCTCTGCCTCACACTCCGCACACTACGTCACAGATGGTGCGTTCGTGTGTAATCGGATTTCCCAAGATTAAACACGGCTTGAAGTTCAAGATCACTTTTAAAGCAAAATTAAAGTGATTTATCATTTTGTTTGCAAAAACGAACATATAAAATACAGTATATATATTTTGAACAATTTTATGAATAGTAAAAAAATCATGTCAGTGGACCTTTAAATAAAAAAAACCACATTTTCTTTTTCAAGTGCTTTCAGTAAAACAACTGGAAGATTTTTGGGGGTAAAAAGAAACGTGTCCGTTTGATTTAGGTAGTAAACTACAACTTTCTCTGTTCTGTAAAGAGAACCCACTTCTTTTGTTCTTGAGTTAAAGCAGTTAATGAGCTGATCCATCCAATAATAAGCAGCTGAGTGAAACGCAGCTCCACATTCTGACCTCCTGAACTGATGAGACTGTGTCCAAACTGAGAGATGAACTGCACGTCTGAGGATGTGAAGTCTTCCAGTTTTATCTGAAACTTCTGCGTTTGCTTTGATTTCAGCCTTCCTCAGACTCTCCCGTCTCTACACTTGTACTTGAGTCTGTGTGAGGTTCATGTCATCATGAAGATTCTCGTTGATCCGTCTCCCATTTTGTTTTTGACACAAGTAGCTGCTTTCTTCACTCGTGTCTCTGCACACAGCAGGGACGTTCAAACATCACTTATTTATTTACAAAGTTGATTTTATGGATTGAAGTCATGGGTTAGTTTAGTTGATGATAAACGCTACTAACAAGGACTTTGAGTGGAGACAAAAAAGTTCTGTGTTCCAGAGTTTTCTAAAACTTTCTCTTCTTGTCTTAATGATTATTGCGTTCATTTCTTTGTTTTTGTGACTAAAGACTATTTATTTTTGTTTAATAAAAAAAAATCACTGAACATGCTGCACATTGAATTATTTTATTTTTATTTTAATATTTTTTTCTTGTATTCATTAAAAAAACATTGCTGTATGTTTTCAGTGTGAAATAAAGAGTGGCGTCTGAGCAACTAGTGTCTTCTCATTTATAATGCATGATTAATGAAACTACAATAAATGACATATTGGTGTTGAGGTTAAATCACAACCATCTGCCTCCTTCAGGTCTTTGTGCAGATCCATTGATCCAGGGATCACCTTCAGTCCATGCATAGCTCTGAGCTCAGAGGAGAGAAGCACCATGTTCAACAGGGCCTACCAGCTGAAGAAGTTCAATAAGGTACAAGTCTCCAGGTTTAGTGTTGATGGTTTGAGTTATGCAGAACGTATGAAAATGTGTTCTGTAACCACGTCTCCAGATGTGCCCTTCTCTCAGAGACGTTTCTGAGCAGGGCAGGACCTTGCTGTGTGTCAAAAAGAAGCTTCAGTTTGATCCTGTCAGCAGGTATGGAGGTGAACAGATTCACTTAACCCAGTGAAAAGAAATGTAACATGACTTTGAACAGTTTTTCCTCTTTTACAGGATGGAAGCACGCATCTAGAGTTGCATGACAACATTGTCCAGGCAAGAGTGTGTTTCATGTAATTCTGTGCTGTTTAGAAATTGTTTTACCTTTTTTACTTAAATGAAGTTTGTTGCAAGTTTTGATGCAGAAATACTTTTTTTATATATACAGTATATCTGCTTCTCAGCTAAACTGGTTTTTGAAAAACATAGTTTAAGGTGTAGGTTCTAATACATACAGTGAAAGGAAAATTAAAATGTTGGTTGTTATTTTGTTGTTTGTTTGTTTGGCCAGTAATGGGCTTGTATTATTGGTAAGTTTCAGTTTTACCAGAGTTCTGTCTTTGTTTTTTTTTCTGGATGATCTACAAGTCACAAATAAAAATAAAAATTTTGGATGCAGTGTTTAGTTGGAGTATTCATTTATTTTCATTTTAATAATTTGTTGCTAAATAAAAATGCAATGATGACAAAAAACAAGCGCGACATGTCTTGTAGTTTGCAGTTTGTAGTTTATATGAAGAAAAAGCTAAGGGTGCTTTTGTACGTTCTCGAGCTCGCTGGATTGAAGAAGGGGAAAAAAATACATCTTATTTTTTCAACCTGGAAAAACATAGGCAACTAAAAAAGAAGATCACTAAATTGAATATAAATGGAATTATTTCTGAAGATGAAACACAGATTAATAGAGAAATACACAATTTTTACAGTAACTTATACAAATCTAAGTACTCTGAAACAAAATGTTCAGCATTTATAAACTCTATAAGAGATTTCAATAAAGTAATTGATCTTGATTTTAAACAACTTATGGAGAAACAAATAGAACTTGAGGAATTGGATAAGGCTATTTTGAAGATGTCTACTGAGAAGTCACCTGGTTTAGATGGGCTAACAACTGAATTTTATAGATTCTTCTGGAATGAGATTAGAGAGATGCTTTATGAAGCTTTCTTAGACTGTATCATGACAGGTAATCTCTCTAATACCATGAAACAAGGAATAATCACATTAATCCCAAAGCCCAATAAAGATGGTCTAATGTTGGATAACTGGAGACCCATCACTCTGCTATGCACAGATTATAAAATTTTAGCTCATATATATGCTGATAGGTTGAACAAAGGACTTAAAGATATAATTGATGAAAGTCAGTCAGCATTTGTTAAAGAGAGAAACATACACAATCATGTTAGACTGGTCCTTGATATGTTGGATTATTGTGACTACCTTGATGAGGATAGTCTGATCTTATTCCTTGATTTCTACAAAGCATTCGACACAATTGAACATGCCTTTTTGATAGAGACCCTGAGATTGTTGGGCTTTGGTAACTCATTTTGTGGATTAATAACAATGTTTTATAATGATATTTATAGCTCAGTCTCCTTAAACCCAGGACTTACTTCTAGATTTAAGATCCAGCGAGGAATTCGTCAAGGGTGCCCTATTTCCCCAAAATTATTTATCCTAACAACCCAACTACTAGCCCTCCAAATAAATAATAATTCTGAGCTAAAGGGAATTAACATTTTTGATAGGGAATATAAGATTAGTCAGTTTGCCGATGACACAGCACTGTTTTTAAAAAATGATTTAATGGTTGAAAGAGCCCTAAATACAATTTCATTGTTTTCTAAGGCTTCAGGTTTGGGACTTAACATTAACAAATGTGAGATTCTTCCCATTCATAGTTGTAGTCATAGTAACATCCAGTCAATCAGGGTCGTAAATGAAGTTAAATATTTAGGTGTATTAGTATCTAAGAACGCAATTAAAAGGGAAGATGATAACATTTCAAAACGTTTAGTAGATATGAAACAAAGTCTTAGCCGTTGGTTGACAAGAGATCTGACTATCTTTGGCAGGAACCTGTTGACTAAAGCAGATGGCATTTCCAAGGCTATTTATCCATGTCATTCTATGTATATATCACCACAAAACATAAGAAAAGCCAACTCCATTATCTTTCAATTTTTGTGGAAAAACAAGACTCATTATGTTAAAAGATCCCAACTAGTTAAAAAATATGAGAATGGTGGCATTAATGCACTTGACTTTGAAGCAATGGTTGGTACATTTAGGATTAAATGGTTAAAAACTTTTTTACAACAACAAAATTCAATGTGGTTTCATATTCCTGCCTCCTTTTTTAAGCAGCTGGGAGGAATTGAATTCTTTGCCAAATGTGACTTTGAAGTAACTAAGATTCCTGTAAAGTTATCTAACTTCCACAAACAAGTTCTTCATTTCTGGAAAATGACATTTCATCATAATTTCTCACCTCATGGATCAACTCTGTGGAATAATAGAGCAATCACAGCAGGTAGAAAGTCAATATTTAGGAAAGAATGGTATGAAAAAGACATCATTTTTGTAACAGATATCCTAGACTCTAATGGAGATCTTTTAAATTTCGCATCTTTTGTGGGAAAATATAACCTTAACTGCTGTCGTAAAGATTTTATGAAGGTATGTAAAGCAATCCCTTTAGCCCTGATTCAGTTAATTAAAAATACAATTATTTATTCAAAAGTGACCATTTCATTACCCACACTAAAAGTAAATGAGTGTAGCTTAGTTGACTTCAAATGCAATAACAAGATTATCAACGAATGTATGAGACAAACTATTTATTATGATTATAACATAAATTCATTCAAGAATCCTCCCAATATAAATCAGGTGACCATGATGACTTCTGCTCATTCAAAATTTATCAAATGGCCTGTATCTCCTAAAGTGAAAGAAAACCATTTTAAAATAATAAACAAGATTTATCCCGTGGCCATGTTTCTGCACAGAAGATTTAAATTTGAGGTTGATTTGTGTACCTTTTGTAAATCTGAAGATGAATCCCTTGAGCATTTGTTTTTTTCATGTCAACATTCTCAAAGATTGTGGACTGACATCACAAACTGGATTAATCTGAAACTTAATATTCCCTCTTTTGATATTGATGCCATTCTATTCTATGTAGACAACTTAAGTTCAGCTTACTCTGATGCCATAAATATAGTCGTCCTTATAGCAAAGTACCACATTCATTGTAGTAAGTGGAGGGATAACAAGCCCTCATTCCCATGTTTCATGAACGAATTCAAAGCCTATTATTCTTCATTAAGTAGATTGAAAAACTGGAAAACTGCTAGAACCATCTCACAACAGTTATCTGAAAACTTACTGTTTTAAGTTTCTAATATTGTCTTGCTCCTTTGTATACTTTTTCATTTATTGTATTTTGATATATACAGTTTTTCAACTTTCATCATTTTGTAAACCGCCCCCTAGCTTATAGACTGTAGTTATGTTATCATTCACAAGAGTTTGTATATATTTTTGTTTATGTAGTGTTTTGTAGTTCTGTTTGTTTCAATAAAAAAAATAAAAATAAAAGTCTTGTAGTTTGCTGAAAATGAAAATTAGTCGCGAAACAGCGTTTTACGGCTTCAGTTCCATTTACGACTTACAATGAATTCATCAGCACGCATGCGCAGTTTGCTGACCTCTAGCTTCGGGAGCATGGCGGCTCGGACGCTTTTTAAAGGTATGAAATAAATTGCGTAGTAGTTCGAATAAATCTTCATGTTTTTGTCAGTGTAATGTCTTCTTTTAAACTTGTAGTTGTTACTTTAAAACTGACCCGGTCGCTAACAATAAACCATGTTCAGCTAATGGCGCTGCTAAAGCTAACTGTTGTGTACGTTCAGGTGTTCGTGGGTTCCGACCCACGCTGAGTGGACAGCGCTGTGTCACTGCAGCGGCCGCCAGACCCGCTCGGACCCAAACAGACGACGCTAGTGGTGAGTCTTATTATCCTGCATGTTTCATGATGTGGTCGCTTCATGTCAGTGAATGTTCTCATCTCCTCCATCCAGACAAGATCTTCAAGCTGCCGCTGGAGAAAACAGATTTCTTCCGGGTGTCGGAGCTCTTCTCTCTGAAGGATCTGTTCGATGCCAGAGTCCACCTGGGTCACAAAACCACCTGCAGGCACAGGTCGGTTCCAGAGGGGAAAATTGATTTTAACATTTGCATCATGTTAGTTATGTTGAAAGTTGTTTCTCCAGTGAGTTAACCTACAGAAGGTTTTTGCATCACAGATGTTGTTAAAGAGTTTTACAAATATCACAGTAAAGTGTTAGGAGTGATTTGAAGGGTGGCAGGAAAGGAACAGAGTGGTGAGACATCTGTGTTGTATGGACTGGGACGCAATGTTGCCAGATCTCGCGACAGAAACAAGCGAGCAGCCCCATGAAAACAAGCCCAACTGGCAACCCACCCCATTGTGTAAAACAAAGGCCGTTTTTAAACAGTATAAATTTATTATGGCATTACATATAAACAGCAAAATTATGCTACACACTTTGAAGATCATATCCACTCTAAAAGATAAAAATACATTTTGCATTTTTATACAAATTAATCCCATTAAGCCTCTGGGACTCATTTACCAGAGAGACCTGAATTTTAAACGAAGAGTGACGACAACAGTGGACAACGACAACAACAGACAATCATAAAGGATGCGTACAAATTTAAAAATTAAATAAAAATTAAACGGCAAACTCATAGTAAGCAAAGTCAACAAAAAACTTTCTTTAATCTCTATCCTGAATCATGCTTTAAGTGTGTGCTCTTTCTCCCATTCTTTATTATATTTTTCCCCATATTTCCCCCACTTATTGGAACTCATTTTATCGTGGTCTTGTCACTCTAGGCAAAGAACAAAGAATAACAAGCCCAAACAAGCGGCAGTACTTTCAAAACAAGCCCAATTACCTACGACAAGCGACTCGCCAAATTTATAAGCGGCTGCAGAAACTTAACAAGCCAAAAAGTCGCTTGTACTGTAATGGGCGGACTTGGCAACTATGCTGGAGAGAGACATGGACAAAAAGACAGGAGAAAGAACTGGAAGCAGCAGAAATGAAGATGCAGAGGTTCTCCTTAGGAGTGACAAGGATGGATAAGATCAGGAATGAGATCATCAGAGGTACAGCACATGTTGAACAACTGGGAGATAAAGTTAGGGAGGCCAGACTGAGATGGTTTGGACATGTCCAGAGGAGGGACAGTGGGTATATTGGTAGAAGGATGTTAGAAATGCAGCTGCCAGGAAAAAGACAAAGAGGAGATGTATGGATGCAGTCAGAGAGGACATGGAGGTAGTTGGAGTGAGGACAGATGGACAAGGACTGGCTGTGGTGACCTCTGAAGAACAAACAGCTGAAAGAAAAGGAAAACAAATATTAGGACTTGATTGATTATTAGAGATGCTACACCAATTCTGTTTTTCACTTTTATCTGAACAGAATAATGTGACAGGTTCTACTTTTTACAAGCCCATTGACAGGTGTGTGTGTGTGTGTGTGTCAGGTCGTCTTCGTCCATCTGTACGTCAGCTAGTTCATACTCGTTCTCTTGTCCCACTCATAACTTCTGATCCGCTCAAGATAATTGAACAAGTTGTCGACCTCTGAGTCATTCTGTCTGTTGTCTCGTTGTGTTTTGGGAACTTTCTTAACGGTACTGTTCCTTCCAGGCTGATGGAGCCGTACGTGTACGGCAGCCGTTTGGACCATGACATCATAGATCTGGATCAAACTGTGGAGCACCTTCAGCTGGCTCTGAACTTCACGGCCCACATTGCTTATCGTGGAGGTATCATACTCTTCATCAGCCGCTGCCGTCACTTTTGCCACCTCACAGAGACGACTGCCAAGGACTGCGGGGAGTACGCTAACACGCGGTACTGGCAGGGGGGCATCCTGACCAACGCCAACGTCCAGTTAGGCCAAGGGGTCCGCCTGCCTGACCTCATCATCTTCCTGTCCACTCTTAACAACGTCTTCCAGCAGCACGTGGCTATCAGAGAAGCAGCTAAGATGAACATCCCCACAGTCGGCGTGGTGGACACCAACTGCAACCCCAGCTTGGTGACGTACCCTGTGCCGGGGAACGATGACACCCCCGTCACCATGGAGCTGTACTGTCGCTTGTTCAAGATGACCATCAACCGCGCCAAAGACAAAAGGAAACAGATGGAGCTCCTTTACAGCTTGTCGGCTCCGTCTGAGTCCCAGTGAGCTGGAATCTGTTCTTTAAAACCTGAAACTCTGCGTCACGTCGTCCTCCATCCTCTCTCAGAACCAGTCTGATCTGTGGAGTTCAGACTGGGGACAAATCTCACATGGATTTAAAGCCTTGTTTTAAAAGACAACTTAGAGTTCATGTTTCTCTAAATAAAATGTGCTGGGAGGAAATTCTGTATAAAATGTAACTCTTTACATTATGTCGAGTTTTTTTTTTCTCTCCCTCTGTCTTCTCATAAAACGCATCAAAACTGCTCCTAAACTTTTACTGCCATTAATTGATCAGCGTTCAATTTTAATCAACATTAACATGAGAACTGTAGAGATTGTATTTTCTTTGTAATTTCAGGGTGAAGACTGTTGCTAAAAGCTGAAATGAAAGAAGAGCTAAAGAGAACTATAGTTTAAAGTAGCCAAATTACTAATTATTTTCAATCCTTTTGGTATTGAAAAGAAAGTGTGTAAAGTAACAGAATCATGGCTAAAAGTAGTGAAAGGCTAGCTAGCAGATATCTAAAAGTAGTGTAGTGGTGCAAGAAGACAAAACCAGTTTAAGAATTGAATAAACATTTCTAAAAGAACTGAAGGAAACGATGTAATTCTGTGAGAAAGTGTTTAATAAAGGTAAATCTAAAAGCAATCTAAAAGTTATAAAACACAATTGGCACTTATCTGAATGAGCTAAAAGTTTTAACATGAAAGTAAATCTGCACAAAGTGCAGAATTGCAAACGAAGTACAAAATATAAAGTTTTTCACCTGATTCAGCATCGCTAAAATGTTGAATCAGCATGAATGAAACTTCATGTGTACTGGTCCCTTGAATAGCAACTGATTTAAAGGCAGTTTGTCAAACATTGTACTCAATTTTTTTTTTTATTCTTACAGCCTTTCCCACTGATCAGTGATGAGATAAATTAATTATAAATAACTTTTAATGTCAGAATTGTCCAACAACACAATGAATACAAATGTTAAAAATTCAACTATGCTAATTGGAATCAAGTGAATAGTACAACTTTTTTTCTTTTGGCTGTTTAAAGTTATTTATTTACAAAGGAACATTTTGTTTGTATTTTTCACTTCTCTTTTCATCCTGATGCTTGTCCTGTTTTAACATGATAGTGATCCACTTTGGCCGTCTCAGACGAGCTTTAACTCATCAACCTGTCAGAACTGAACTGTTGAATTTCTCCTAACTGGACTCACTCAAAAGCTATCTACAACAGGTGAGATACAGTACTGATAAAACTACATTTACTACCAAAGTTTAGGAAGAAAATGACAGTAATCTATCACTTTACAATTAGTTGCTCTAAACTGAAGTACAACAGGTTGCCGCTACGGTTACAGCTCAGTGCCGTGATGGTATTAAAAAATGTTTTGATGGTCTTAAAAAGGTATTAAAAGGTATTAAATTCAACTCAAGAATTTCTGAATATACCCTGTGATTACATACACACATATACAGTGTATCACAAAAGTGAGTGCACCCCTCACATTCCTGCAGATATTTAAGTATATGATTTCATGGGACCCCGAGGAGGGAAACGTGTCAGAAGACAGAGGGAGAGGAGGAAAGTGAAGAATGTAGGACTGAGGGTTGCAACTCTAAATGTGGGGACAATGACAGGCAAAGGTAGAGAGCTGGCTGACATGATGCAGAGAAGAAAGGTAGATGTTTTATGTGTCCAAGAGACCAAGTGGAAGGGCAGCAAGGCTCGCAGTATTGGAGCAGGGTTCAAACTGTTTTACCATGGTGTGGATAGAAAGAGAAATGGAGTAGGGGTGGTCCTGAAGGAGGAGTTGGCAAAGAATGTAGTAGAGGTGAAGAGAGTGTCAGATAGGGTGATGTGTCTGAAGGTAGAAGTAGAAGGTCTGATGCTAAACATCGTCAGTGGTTATGCTCCACAGGTTGGATGTGATGGGGAGGAGAAAGATACATTTTGGAAAGATCTGGATGAAGATAGAGAGTATTCCCAGGGAGGAAAGAGATTGGAGCAGACCTGAATGGACATGTTGGTGAAGGAAACAGAGGGGATGAGGAAGTGAAGGTAGGTTTGGTGGAAGGAAGGACAGATGGTGGTGGATTTTGCCAAGAGAATGGAAATGGCCATAGTCAATACCTATTTCCAAAAGAGGGAGGAACATAGTGACCTATAAAAGTGGAGGAAGGAGTACAGTACACAGGTCGACTACATTCTGTGTAGAAGAGGAAACCTGAGGGAGATTGGAGACTGTAAGGTGTGGCAGAGAGCGTGGCCAGACAGTATCGGATGGTTGTGTGTAGAATGACTGTTGCAAAGAAGAGAAAGAGTAAAATCAGAGAAGAAGACAAAATGGTGGAAGCTAAAGAAGGAAGAATGTTGTGAGAAATTCAGAGAGGAGCTGTTAAAGGATCTGGGTGGTAAGAAAGAGCTTCCAAGTGACTGGGTTACTACAGCAACACTAATTAGACATGTAGGAAGTAGCCTGGTTAAAACCAGATCTGTCCTTCACTTTGCTTCGGACTAGGGTCTGGACTTTCTCCTATAGAGAACCGATTCTTGCTGGAGGCGTGGCCTCTGCTGAGGAACAAAACCATTGGATCTTAGAAAATTTTTGAACAGGGAAAGCATTCTGCTCCCTCCCCCTCAGAGCCATATATGGCTCTGTTTCCCGTGCTCTGCTGAACTTGAGATCAGCTGCGCCTCCTCCACACGCCTCTCGCTGCCGCTGCATATTCTGTGTTTATATGTTAATAAAACGTTCTAAAAAATAAAATAAAACCATGGAGCTCTGGTCCAGCACACCAGAAGACCAGAAAATCTGCAGGGACTCGGGTAGCAACGTAAAACCCGAGTTTAATACTCTCGTGACAACCTAGTCATTTCCTCATTCATTGCACTCAGCGGAGGGAGAGGAGGAGGGAGCGATCACTTGACTTTTGGCAAAAAAACAAAAGAAAACTCCAGATAAGGGCTTAAGAAGGGGAATTTAATACATTTGTGTCACATATAAAACAGTCCTGCATCGCTTTGCATCGCTTTGAATGAGAACATGCGGATGTTCGCTGGCTACGCACTGGGACAGGTGGGGGCGTGGGTTAAGGGCCAAAAACTCCACTTTCTGTTCTCTGATTGGTCCGGTCAAAAAATCTGCCGGCGAATTCCTTCTCTATGGGAGAAGTCCCAGACGGAGCAGTGAAGGAAAAATAGAATTGAGCGGAGCTGCGTAGGAAGGCGAGGGCCAGGCTAGGTAGGAAGGTACTTGGTGTGTCATCTGGACAAAGAATGGATGATAAGAAAACCTGGTGGTGGAATAGTGAAGTGCAGGACTCCATTCAAAGAAAGAGATTAGCCAAGAAGAAATATGACAGTGAGAGGACTGAAGAGAGGAGACAGGAATATAAGGAGATGGGACATAGAGCAAAGAGGGAAGTAGCTAAGGCAAAGCAGAGGGTGTACAATTATGGGAGACTGGACACTAAAGAGGATGAGAAGGACTTGTACCGATTGGCAAGACAGAGGGATGAGGCTGGAAAGGATGTGCAACAGGTTAGGCTTATTAAAGATGGGAATGGGAATGTTCTAACAAGTGAGGAGAGTGTGATGGGAAGATGGAAGGATTACTTTAGGCTGATTGGTGACTCTAAATTGACCCTAGGTGTGAGTGTGAGAGATGGTTGTTTGGTGTGAGTGAGACAGATCCCTCTTGTAAATGAGTCCCCGTGACTCAACGAGGCTAGCCTGTATAAATAAAGGTTGAATGAATGAATGAATGAATGAACTTTGAGGAGCTAATGAATGAAGAGAATGAAAGAGAAAGAAGAGTGGAGGTCATAGAAACTGTGGACCAGGAAGTGGGAAAGATTAGTGAGGGTGAAGTTCAGAAAGCTCTGAAAAGAATGAAGAAGGGGAAGGCTAGGGATGGGAATCGAGAACCGGTTCTTTTAAATAACTGGTTCTTTAGAGTTCAATTCCCTGGAATTGTAGGCTGCTTGTCTTAACGATTCTGTTTATCGGTTCTCTGACTCGTTCTACTGACTCGTCATGGTGAGGCATTTACGTGATGACATCACAGACTTGCGCCGTATTTGGTGTTCAACATGGCTTCAAGGAAAAAGCGAAGACGAAACCAGGTCTACTTGCAACACATGCAAAGCGTCGATTACAATAAAGGGCGGAAATACTTCTAACATGCAGAGAGAAGCATTTGACCACTCAGCATGAGGTGAGTTTGCACAAATGTACCGTCTTTAACACGCTGCTTCGTGACGCTGCTTCGTGACGCTGCTTCGTGACGCTGCTTCGTGACGCTGCTTCGTGACGCTGCTTCGTGACGCTGCTTCGTGACGCTGCTTCGTGACGCTGCTTCGTGACGCTGCTTCGTGACGCTGCTTCGTGACGCTGCTTCGTGACGCTGCTTCGTGGTTGTGGAAGCGGAGCTAACAAACTAGCGTCCTCCTCTGTTTTAAATGTTGCAGCACGTAACGTTAAACTCCTCCAGTTCCTGTCACTTGTTACTTTTTTGCTTTACTGCTTCCACTGTGTTGTATAAATAATCTCCATCTCCTGTAATAACATTTAGCTGACGAGGATTGCCGGAGTCTGGCTGGCTCAGAGGCTGTTGCTAGCTTTAGCACCTTTAGCTTTCAGGATGACGTTTTTCAACACACAACAGACCTAAAAATGCCACCGTAGAAATGGGAGCAAACTCCATTGAACTCCATTGTGTCTTTGTGGATTTAGAAAAAGCATATGACAGGGTGCCAAGGGAGGCGGTGTGTTATTGCATGAGGAAATCTGGAGTGGCAGAGAAGTATGTTAGACTGGTACAGGACATGTATGAGGACAGCAGGACAGTGGTGAGATGTGCTGTAGGAGTGACAGATAGCTTCAAGGTGGAGGTGGGAGTGCATCAAGGATCAGCTCTGAGCCCCTTCTTGTTT
>JBBPBX010071804.1:0-18223 GCA_038048925.1 Garcialebias charrua | reverse complement strand
CGAACATGAGTTTGTATGAGCAGATGGTCACAGATGAACACAGATGAACACAGCAACAAGAAAACAGATCAGCATCAGTATGATGTGATATTTTGCAGTGTTTATTTTTTTTATTTTTTTTATTCATGAGTCTAACAGCCTCAGGGTAGAAGCTGTTCCTCAGTCTAGTGGTTCTACACTTGATGCTCCTCAACCTCCGTCCTGAGGGGAGTGGGGCAAAGAGTGAGTGTGCTGGATGAGTGAGGTCTTTCATGATGCAGGTGGCTCTTTTCCTGCATCTGGAGGTGTAAATGTCTGTGATGGTGGGGAGACTGACTCCAACAGACTTCTGTGCAGCCTTCACCACTCTCTGCAGAGCTTTCCTCTCTTCAACTGTGCAGCCTCCATGCCACACGTTGATGCTGGAGCACAGGATGCTCTCCACTGCACACCTGTAGAAGGAGGTGAGGACTGGGCTGCTCAGACCAGCTCGTCTCAGCCGTCTGAGGAAGTAGAGTCTCTGATGACCTTTCTTGATCAGGCTGGTGGTGTTGTTGCTCCAGCTGAGGTTATCATTCATGTGTACACCCAAGTATTTGTAGCTGGAGACCACTTCCACTGCAGACCCACCTATTTTCAGTGGGGCATGGGTGTGTTTGTTCCTTCTGAAGTCCACAATCATCTCCTTTGTCTTCTTCACATTCATGTGAAGATTGTTCTCTTTGCACCAGCTCTCCAGGTGTTCCACCTCCTGTCTGTAGCTGGACTCATCATTGTTTGTAATGCATCCCACCACCGCTGTATCATCTGCAAACTTAACAATATGACAGCCTGGAAGTGTGGCTGTACAATCATATGTGAGCAGAGTGAACAGAAGGGGGCTCAGCACACATCCCTGAGGAGAGCCAGTGCTGAGGGTTATGGTGGAGGAGGAGAAGTTGTGGATCTTCACGGACTGTGGTCTGTCTGTTAAGAAGTCTAGTATCCAGTTACAAATAGAGGGGCTTAGTCCAAGTGTAGATAGTTTGTCTATCAGAGTTTGGGGGATCATGGTGTTGAAGGCAGATGTGAAGTCCACAAAGAGCAGACGCACGTATGAGTCTTTCTGATCCAGGTGGGTGAGAGCAGTGTGGACCACGGAAGAAATGGCGTCCTCTGTTGATCGGTTCTCACGGTATGCGTATTGATGAGGGTCCTCATTGATGTTGACGGTTGCCTTGATGTGGGACATGACCAGTTTCTCAAAACATTTAGCGACTATCGGGGTGAGGGCCACTGGTCTATAGTCATTCAGACCAGTCACTGTGGAGCTCTTTGGGACTGGGATGATGGTCGCGGTCTTCAGGCAGGTGGGAACTGACTCCAGTGCAAGTGAGGTGGTGAAGATGTCAGCCAGCACCTCACAGAGCTGGTCCGCACATTCCTTCAGAACTTTCCCTGGGATGTTGTCTGGTCCGGTTGTCAACGTAGTTATTAAATCAGAGCTAATATCGATACAAATGTTTAATGTAATTTTGTGATAGTTTCAATAAAAGGTCTATTTTCTGGTAGACCAACATAAGTTGGATTCCCTTGTGAAGTTACATTTTTCCTAATTACAGTAAAAGCAATTTAGTATCGGAAAAAGGAAGAACTCGCGCATTGGTGGCAGTTTGTGCAGGATAAAATCTGCTCAGACCTGCGCATCTACAATAATGGTGGTCCAGTAAGTGTTTAAATACCTTACGCCACATTATTTCATTACATTTGGTGGCCGCATATGGTCTTATTTCATTACAATTGGTGGCTCGTCCGAGTTCCTAGAACGATTATTAAGTTGTTTTGTGTAGCTTCTTGTTACGGTGTTGTTGGCATAGTTTGCATCCTGTTGTGGACTTATGGAATAGTTTTGGCTGTGAGTGTCTCAGAGATTGCTAATCGTGGCATTGTCTGGTGCATTTCCCGTTAGAATTATTCTTTCTTTCACTTTTGCTCGTGTGCTTGAAGCTGCGGATGAATGTTTTGTCTGTTTTTGTGAGACGTTTCGTTACGTGTCGCGAGGCTGCATGCATTTTTCTTTGTTGTGACCGCCGTGTCACGGCTCTGCTTCATGTTTATTACTCCTGCGGTTTGCTGTTGATGGTCTGTTCACTCATTTGCTGCTCTATTTTTACCTAATCTGTTACAACGTGTTTGCCGAGGTTCGGGTAAAGCCCACTCCGCTTTTGGACTGGACAGGATCCGGTTCCGAGTGACGTAAAGTCCGTTGTTGTACACAGTTAGCGTGCTGCTTCCTTTGGGGGGCGTGGGAGTTAGCCTGGATGTGTTGAGCTCATTTACAGAATTTTCTGCGGTGTAAAAATACGTTTATTTTGTGAAAGTGTGTCCAGTTCTTTGGGTCGAGCTAACGTTAGCATTACAGTGACAAAATGGCTGCTTAAAACGCTGTGATTGGTCCATTGTGTGTTGTGTTCAAGAACGTTGGTTTCTGTAGACTGCTGGTTGTCAGATTCATTTATGTACACATTTCTGACGGTTTATTTGTGTTGTTTGAGTTCTATGCACGTGATATCGTCGAAGACTGGCTTAACCGCGGTGTTTTGCGATATTTATGACTGTTTTAGAACGTTGATAAGTCCGTTCCACGCTTTTGTTCGACCGACCATAGGTCCGTGAACACACCGCACCGCTCGATCGGCGCGTCACACGTGGGCGGCGTTAGGTTTGGAAGACACAGTTTCCCATGAACACTTGGGTTTTAGAACTACAGTTCTGTCTTCGCTGTGATTGGTCGGTTACGCTGTAAGTGTTGACGCTTGCGGGGTGGGGGAGCCCACTCTTAGTCAACTTTCACTTCGGTAAACCTGCTCTTACAAGTTTCCATGCTTGTTTGTCCATTACTGTCATTGAAAAGACTGTTTAAACGCGGTGTTTTTGTGATTTTAATGGGTGGATTGAGTCTGTTGCTCTGTTGACTACCGATCGCCATGTGACCAGGTCACGTGACGCCGGGAGCTGCAGCTCCTTTATGGGTCCGACTTTATTTTCTTTTAAACGCAGTTTAAAAGGTTTCACAGTTTCAACCAATGTTTCTCACATCGTTTCGTATTTTGTGAGGCTGGGGTTTGAGAGTTTTGTCACGTCGAAGCTCTGGATATTTCTGATTAATGCTTTTGACCCGTTGTTAGACGTCTGTGAATGTTTGGCAGCTCAGAGCTGCGCTCACAGGTGACAACAGCGCCTCTATAGCGGTCAGAAAGAGAATTGCAGTCGCTGTGATAAACATTTCCAGCGCTGTGGCCCCATCTGCTGGTTACTTTAGAAGATGTAGTCTTCCTGTAATTTGTACATGTTGAATGTTCCTGTTTTAGAAGAGGAACATTTTGAGGATATTGTACGCATAGCACCTTTTCATTTGATTTTCACATAAAATCAAATGTTGATGGCAGAACAGTTACACAGATTTAATACAGACATGTCTGCTTTTTGATAAAACTTGACACTTTTATCATTGATTCTGTGCAAGACAAACTGTCTGTTTTATTTTATTTTAAACTGCAAGGTTAAAATAACACACATGAGGTGTCCTTTGTTTTGATTTTCACAAAATCACACAAAAAACAGCCAATTTTGTTTGACCTTGTCACAGGTCGACAAATTAATAGGAATCACTGATTTTTTATTTAATTTCACATCCTGGCATCACATGGTGAGACTGCACACTGTGAAATAAGACCCACTTTACTTGATTTTTCACAGGAAATCAGTACAAAGATGGATGTTCTGGCAGGTGCATCCTTTGATAGGCACTTAGCTGCAAAGAACGTCCTTCAGGAACCAGGTGAACATCCCCTGGTGTTTTACGACAGGCTTCTCTCTGTTTACACAGGGGATAAAACTGTCACTGGGATTGAGGAAGATGTGGAGTTTAAAAGTCGTTTCACTTTGAATCTGATACGTTTCATAATGAAATGTGTTCGCTTCAATGTTAGTTGCAAAGAGAGTACCATGGCAGAAATTAAACAATGTGCTGTGGAATTTTTTGACATGCTCGAACAGCGAAAAACACCCTCAGTGGTGTGCCCAGGTCAAAAGGTCACATCCCACTCGCAGGAAGTAGAAGAGGTTCCCTCTCCTTCAGAGTGCGAGAGGTCACAGGTTTTTCATAATAACAAACACCAGCATGGTGCTACGAGCTGTAAAAGTGACTCTGATCGGTTCATGGGAAGTTCTGCTGCCCCTGCCCCTCAGGTTGATGACCCTGAGATGAGCAGAGAACCACACAAGGTAGGTGTTCGCTCTCTAGATGAACCCAGATGGTTCGGATCGAACCAAAAGAGTTCTCTCATGGATCTCACTGTAGGTGAGATTCGAAGGAGGTTGCATGGGAACCGTGAACCATTGAAAGATGGTCTGTCCCGACATGTACCCCCGAGAAGCGGCCCTCCTGCCCCTGCCCCTCGAACTGCACTGTTCGAGACATGCAAAGAGTCACACATGCTCCAGATTATGGAAGCGGCGCCTCCGCGCGTGGACGTGACTGAGGTTGTGAGTTGTTTGTCAAATGATTTTAATGTTACAGTGGTTGACCAAGCTGACACAACGTGTGACGTTGTCCTTGATGATAACACAAACAACGTTGTTCATCCTGATGAAGCGACGTGCAACGATGCCTTTTGCAACAACTCAGTGCACACAGTTGACAACAACAACGTCAACACTGACATAAATGCTGACAGCAAGCAAGTTGCTGATGATCAGCGTCCTAAAAGTCCAGATGCTGACAGCAAACAAATTGCTGAAAATCCACATCCTGAAGGCCATGAGGCAGACAGCCATCATGATGCTGACAGCGACGACGATTACACAGACAGAGTCACACGTACACAGAAACGTGTGGAAAAACCTGAATGGTTTCTGTGTAACTTTATAAGAAGGGGAATGGCTAAGAGAGCTTACCTGCCACTCACATTAGAAGGGGTCCTAGAGCAAGAAGCGCTCCTGGTTTGCGGCTCAGATGTGTCTATCATGTCAGCCAAACTGTTTGAGGAGCTAAGGACCGCCGCTAACGATGTTGACAGGCAAATACCCTTTGTGAAATACACTTATGGTGAGCAACAGGGCCTCGCAAAGACGAGGACAACCCTAATAGCCATGGTTCACATGCAGATTGGCGAAATGTCACAATACCACCCGGTGTATGTGTCTGATCATGACTCGCTCCAGACTCCATTTGTGGTTGGCCAGGATTTTATAAATCGCTTTGAAGCGATTATAAATTATGGCGATCAGACAATGTGGGCCACAGTGAGCAGTCCACTGCCAATCGTGGTACCTCCCCAAGGTCAGGACACTGACGGTCTAACAACAGGTACCGCTGAGGTCACAATGGATTCCCCAACCGAGACCACAAGCTCGGTAAGTGTACCTTCATATACAGGTGAGACAGAGGAGACTCAACAAGTGGACCAGACTCTGGCCCAACACGAGAACCTCCCCTGCGAGCTGACACCTTCAGCACTCACTGAGCACTACCTACCACCGGTAGAAGATGGTGTGGAGATCCAAGAGTCCCACACCGATGACGCTGTACTGTCCTATGGGACAGGTAATGCGGCATACAGCCAAGCTTTCAGTGAAGTCTTGGTTCAAGGACATCTGAGTCCAGAAAGTGACAGTCTACAACACGCTGACAGTCACTTGGACTCCATTGTTACAGATTTTGAGGACCCCTCCTCAAACAAAAGGGGGGCAGACTCACACTTCCTACCACGGGTAGAGGACGGTGTAGAGATCCAAGGATCACACACCGAGAACGCTGTACTGTCCTCTGGGACAGGTAATTCAGTTATCAGCCAAGCTTTCAATGAAACCTTGGTTCAAGAGCATTTGAATCTAGAACTACTCAGAGATGACATAGTTCTTACAGACTCAAAGAGCACCTCTTCAATCATGAAGTGGGAAGACGTACACCACAACGACAGTGACCCGTCGCAGTATGACCAGTCAGGCACACTTGCGACTGCGCCAACGGTTGTGACACACCTGTATTACGCAGAAAGAGGTAAACGTACAGAGGTACGTTGGCCGAAACCTATAAGGTTCCTGTACAAGGCTCCCCATAAACTGCGCGAACAGCTTAGACTAAACAAAGGCATCCTAACTCGTGCCCATGGACGGACGTCCACACCTGTGTGCGTGGTCCCTCATGACCACAGGGGGGTGATGTTAGGCCATGCCCATGTCAAGGACAAAGATTTCAATAACCCCACAAACGACAAAGATCTCGCAAACTCACAGACTTCATGGGAAAACAAGGTCGTCCAAGCACAGGATAGTAAATAAACTAAACAGTTTAAACTATACTAGTTGCGAAAAGAAACCGTTCCAACTAGAACTTAGAAACGCTAAGCATAAAACCCACAACAAAAAACTAACCTTAACAACCGTTTAAATCTGCAGGATTTAATTGACATCGGTTATAAAGCTAAGAACTGTTTTTCTTGTGTGTGACACGTTGGAATCTGACGACCAGAGTGGGTTGGACGGAAGTCTAGTCTAGTGACGGAAGTCATTCTCCATGGCCCCTCCGAACTCCTCCCACGCCCGAGTTTTTGCCTCAGCAACCACCCGAGCCGCATGCCGCTTGGACTGTCGGTACCTATCTGCTTCTTCCGGGGTCCCACAGGCCAAAAAGCCCAATAGGACTCCTTCTTCAGCCTGACAGCATCCCTCATCCCTCAGGAGACGATTGGACACTTATATTGGTTAACAATTATTATGAATTAATGGACACTAATTAATCAGATTGAACTTTCTCTTTAATGTGTGTTAATTCAGAATTGATCAAACAGTATTTTTGTCATTTCAATGATAATAATAATAATAATAATAATGAATTCAATTTATAACGCACTTTTCATTAATGAAAATCTCAAAGTGCTACAAGGTGCAACAGAAATTAAATGTCAATAAAACAAGTAATAAAACAAGTAAAATCAATAACAGTATCAACTAAGATCAAAAGTAGAATCATGAGGAGGCAGAGTATGCTCGGTTGAAAAGAAAGGTCTTCAAGCCGCTCTTAAAGTCAACCACAGACTGTGGGACCCTCAGACAGTCAGGAAGAGAGTTCCACAGGCGGGGGGCAGCCACACTGAAAGCCCGGTCTCCCATGGTCCTTAATTTGGTTCTCGGAATGTGAAGGAGATTACTGTTCTGTGACCGCAGCGACCGGGTGGATGAGTGTGGAATAAGAATATCCTTCAGATAATCTGGTGAAGCTCCATGTAAGCATTGATGTGTAATGAGAGCAGTTTTGTACTGAATTCTGTAGGCGACAGGAAGCCAATGAAGGTTATGAAGAATGGGCGTAATATGTTCAAATTTACGAACTCGCAACAAGATCCTTGCTGCACTGTTTTGAATATATTGAAGTTTCTGAAGGTTTTTGCCAGGGATTCCAATAAACAGGGAGTTGCAGTAGTCGAGCCTGGAGGAGACAAAAGCATGGACGAGCTTCTCAGCATCGGAAAAAGTTAGGGATGGGCGAAGTCTAGAGATGTTTCGAAGATGGAAGAAGCAAGTTTTAAACAGAAGCTTAATGTGATTTTCAAATGTAAGATTGGAGTCCATTTTTATTCCAAGATTAGTAACAGAGGTGGAGAGGGGGATGTCTTGTCCAGAAAAGGAAAGTGTTGTTATAGTAGATGTCTGTACCTGGTGAGGGGTGCCAATCAGTATGGCCTCGGTCTTGGAGCAGTTTAATTGAAGAAAGTTCTGATTCATCCATGCCCTAATTGCCTCCAGGCAGGCAGAGAGGGCAGTGAGTGAAGATGGAGATGACAAGGTGGAAGATGAGGATGCTCCAGTCCTGATGTAAAGCTGTGTATCGTCGGCATAACAGTGAAAAGAAATGTTGAACTGATTAATAATTTGACCTAAAGGCAGCATGTAAAGGGAAAACAACAGGGGCCCCAGAACCGACCCCTGAGGGACACCACAGGAGACAGAGACTGTCTGGGACGTGGCGTTGCCAAGACTAACACATTCCAGCCTATTGGAGAGGAAAGATTTAAACCAGTCCAGGACGGTGTCACAGAGACCGACCTCCACATGAAGACGGTGGAGGAGGATACTATGGTCCACAGTGTCGAAGGCTGCAGTGAGGTCAAGGAGGACAAGGATGGAGGGAGAGCCAGTGTCAGCAGCCAAGAGGACATCATTAGTAACCCTCAGCAGTGCAGTCTCAGTACTGTGAGCTGCCCTGAATCCAGACTGGAACTTCTCATACAGGGAGTGTTGTTGTAAGTGATCCTGCAGCTGAGCAGCAACTGCTTTTTCCAATGATGATTTTACTAAGCTGGTATATTTTAAATATGACAAAATTAAGAGAACATCTCAGAATGATCGTGCTTTAAAGTGTCTGCTCTATGCAGAATAAGTGTCTAAAGTTGAATGAACAATCCTTCGTATTTGTTTGAACTGTTTTTGTTTCAAAGGAAAAGTGCTAGACATAGCTTGCTTTCGGTCTCCCGTCCTTTCTAAAAACAATGAATCTGTTCTCAAAACAAGTTACATTGCTTGTTCACATGCACCTGCATCTTCTCACGTATGTTTTCTATGTTTTGTCTACCCTATCATCTGTCACTCAAACTCACTCACTTGCAAAGTCACTCCTTCTCTAGTGATGGACAGCCAATCAGCAGGAAGTATGTGACTAAGTCACACCCCCTTCTTAAAGGGCACTTCCTGCATTTTTTCTTGAGTTTTTTGGAGAGAACTAACTGACAACTGGTTTTCTCTCCTCTGAAAAAGCTGGAGACGTTCCGGTCATGTGTCAACGACCCACGTCTCAGCTGGAATCATAGTAAAGCCTTACTTTGATCCATTCACTCATTTCTGGAAGAATTTGTTTTCTGAAGTTTTACTTTGAAAGTTCAACCAGTGCGATTGGGGCCTGTTCCTGCCGGTGAAAGCGTGCTCCCGCTCGTCTGATCCAGTCATACACGCACGAAGTCATCTGGACGTTCACTGGACAACACAGTCCGTTAGTGTCCACAAACTTCTCAGTCCTCACCTCGCAAGACGTCTCGTCACCAGGTAAAGAGGCTTGTTTGTATGCTGCACGTGTGAGAAGCCCAGCTAAGACCCGTATGGGAAAGCTTGCCACCCTGGTTGTTTTCAAAATAATTAACTTCCGTTAACTTAGCTTCCATTCATCTTCTTCCTCCTATTTTCTTATTTTTCATAAGCTTTAATCTGTCAAGTAATGTGCCAACAGTTAAATCCTAACTGTCTGTTTGTTTTAATTTGAATTCTTGTCAACGTAGTTATTAAATCAGAGCTAATATCGATACAAATGTTTAATGTAATTTTGTGATAGTTTCAATAAAAGGTCTATTTTCTGGTAGACCAACATAAGTTGGATTCCCTTGTGAAGTTACATTTTTCCTAATTACAGTAAAAGCAATTTAGTATCGGAAAAAGGAAGAACTCGCGCATTGGTGGCAGTTTGTGCAGGATAAAATCTGCTCAGACCTGCGCATCTACAATAATGGTGGTCTAGTAAGTGTTTAAATACCTTACGCCACATTATTTCATTACATTTGGTGGCCGTATACGGTCTTATTCCGTCACTGGACAGTTGATAAGCTAGCAGCTAGCTAGTTCTACTAGACCTCTCTGTACCTCAGTCTACTGCCTGTGTTGAAGTTTCAACCTGCAACATGCAAGGAGATTCTTCCTTCAACCCCACTGAAGAAATAACAGGTGAGTAAAATGTCATCAAACATTGTGCAGCTCTATAAAAATGAACAGACCACTGCACTGTTAGCCCGTTATCATTTGAACTCTTTCTGCGTTAAAAAAAATACAGTAGTAGTTTCCATAAGACAAACATGTTTTATTAACATTATTTGAGGTCTGACTTTAAAAACATTTCAGCCATTTCTCTGTTTCTGTAAGTTACTCGCACAGTTTTTTTGGGAACATCTGTGACATGCTGTCACAGAAAAAAAGCAATCCTGTCATCAATGTGTATAAGCATACAGTTTAACTATACACAAGACTGTTTTGTTTATTGTCAAATA
Source organism: Garcialebias charrua (assembly GCA_038048925.1). Lineage (NCBI taxonomy): Eukaryota > Metazoa > Chordata > Actinopteri > Cyprinodontiformes > Rivulidae > Garcialebias > Garcialebias charrua. The sequence goes on along the minus strand of JBBPBX010071804.1, from coordinate 8,174 downwards.
TGAATTAATACTTTGTTTTACAGCAGCAACTGGCCACCAACTCCTTGCTGACAAAGGGTTTGATGTCAAGTCAGAGGTGGAAAAAGGGAAGCTAGTCTGAACCTGCCCACCTTTCTGCATCCAGGACACAAGCAGTTCACTGAGGAAGAGGTATGTATTGTACAAGGAGTGTTGTGGCCTTTTGTAGCACTAAGTGCAATAAAGTAAAAATATCTTTGTAAGTACAGGTGTTTCCGGCAGCGTGTAACTGGCCCGGCGGGGCACAAAGATTTGCTTGCCCGCTGGGCCGACACGCATTTATGGACCTGTCAGGCCTGTCATGATCCAAATATATTTATTTTAAATAAATTCTGTCAACCGTGACATCACATTGGTTGAAGTTTTTGAAGGACATCACGCTAATCCAATGAAAACTCACAGCACTCCTCAGCTGGCTCAGTCATTCCCTCCCCAATTAGACCAAATTTATATACTGTATTCAAATCCATGTTTATTACAGTAATTGATTACTGAAATAGTCCACACATCCCAAAACAGACATTGATTGTAGTACATTAAATTTAGAAATGAACACACCAACCTTTAAATATAAAGCAACTGTGCTCTAATTTGACTTTTAGTGAAGTGGAACTTTTGTTTAGTTAATTTTTTTAGTCTGTTAATATACAAATGCTGTTTTAGTCACATTTTAGGATTTTGAATCTCACTAGATAAAGAAAGAGCGTTTACAACAAAAATAGGTCAGTCTCTCTTATCATGGTGACCTAACCAGGCCGAAAGAAAAGCCTCTTTGTGACTCTGCTGTTGTTAGATCTGTTCTCTAGTTTATAGTTCAGTTCTCTGGTCATCCAATGACTTAGCAACAGAACCCCATAAACATTAAACTGTCTAAAGTCTCCAAGTTGTCAGAGACGGCATCATTAAAAAAATATTAGCAGGTTACTTTCTGTCCTAGAATGCTGTCCTTTAACAAGTGAAATGACAAACACAAACACATCTTCTGGTATGTGTTGTTTCTGTTTGTGACTTATATAAATAATAATGTGTGTGCAATGAACCATTCTTCACTGCACGACTGTTTGCGTGTTTCTGCCTCAATAAAATCTGATTCTGCTTGTGAGACATTTAAAGATGTTTTGAACTTCTGGCAGGTCTCTCGGATGGCGTGGAGACTGGACAGGGGCCGCGGTCATCAGCTACTTCATCTGCCGGAGGGTCTGGATCGAGAAACCGCAGCCAGGGGCTTTGAGCATACCTCAAAAGAAAAAAACATGAAGTTTTAAAATCTAGACAAAATATAGGAATTAAAGAAACATACAGATAAGCGTTAGTGATTTTTATTGTTTACTACTACAACCTGCAATAGGTCAACAATGGCTCCACGTTCAAAATGTCCTTGTGAAGACCAGCCAGCAGTGATGGGCTCATCAGGATGTCGTGGGTCAAAACGCAGGCTGTTCAGCGTTCTCCTGGAAAACTTCTAGATGCAGATGTCATGCCTTAAATGACACCAACATGAAAAATGTGGTTGATATCAAACACATATTAGCAAATCTGTTTGTAGAAGTGTTTTGTTGTTTTAAAAAAAAGTCCAAAAACTAGATCTTACAATTGTAGAAAACGTTTAAAACTGTGCATATGTCATTGCATTTATTTCTTATCTAGTGCCACTAGAAAACAACAATAATTAACACAATACAATAAACTACAATTGTACAATGTTGAATAGTTTTTTGACTGGAATAAGATAAAATAAGTGATAATGTATTATTCCAGTTGTTGGTGAAGTTTGACTGAAAGTCACCTTTCTGGGTGTTTCTGTTATAAGCGTAATATGAAATTTATTCAGGAACACTGATTAAACTCACTTTAAAACTTGCAGCGCTCATCCCAAGTAGCAGGTGCAGTTCGTTTTTGGGCTGGTCCCTTCCATGTACAAGGTAACTGGGTGCAGGTTGGTTTTGAATGTGTTTCCAACACCCCACAACTGGTATTTCTCCAGCTCAAACAACAGGGCAGCAACATGGTTGCAGCCACCTCCTTGTCTGCAAAAACAATCACAAACACAATATACAACCATATTGTATGTGTCATTATGGAATTCACATGCAAAATATATTGTTTGTAATATATTTAAGATTTTCACACATTTTACGTCTAATAAAGTGTAAGCTGTAAAAACAGCGTGTCAAAAGTGCAATAGTAAATACGTTATCAAAGATAATTAAATTTTCCCAGGAAAAATATAAATTTTCAAAGATAATTAATCCCAGGAAAGCTAATAAATGTATCTCTTGGGATAGTTCTTATTTTTCACATCACAACATCACCAATTGTCTCAGGTTGTATTTAAGACATAGTTTACAGAAATCAAATAAGAAATAAGGACGCTACAAACATTTGTGTGACTGACTAAACGTCATGTTTTTGTTTACATACTGTGCTAATACTGACGGCTCTTATGAAGACATGGCGCTAGTTATAGCAGCTAACAGAAGATGTTAAACCTGTAACAATAACCAAATCAGTCTAAATATCAGAAGTATTGGTGTGAGAAATTTAAAACATTGTGTGACTGACTCAAATGTCATGTTTTTGTTTACATACTGTGCTAATACTGACGGCTCTTATGAAGACATGGCGCTAGTTATAGCAGCTAACAGAAGATGTTAAACCTGTAACAATAACCAAATCAGTCTAAATATCAGAAGTATTGGCGTGAGAAATTTAAAACATTTATTTCTGACGCTTGGATATAAAGGTTGTTGACAACTACACACAACGACTCACCCTGCCGGACATTCGCAAAAAGCCTGAAGGATTTCCCCATTTTCCATCAGCGCACACAATCACCTCCTCTCGGATCCGTGGCACGATGTTCAGGAATTTTGACGTTGTTGTCCACTATTTTAAGAAACCAAGCTTCTAAATTACTACTCGCCATCAGTAAAGCTACTCGGCTTCTTCCTACTAGCCCCCAACATCCGGTTTCGAATCGGCGCAGCTTTTTGCCGTCCAATCAGAACGCTCGTTTCAGGCGAGCTTTGCATGATGACGTCAACTGGTAAAAGGTCTATTCACATTAACTCCAGAACCTAAAGTTGGTGTTCTCCCATCTTGATGACAATAAAAGGGATGAACTAAGATAGTTGATATTTTCTAATGCCTGTTTATTCTCTGATGTCCCTTCCAGGACTGATATCTTAAAACACGATATCGATGTGGGTGAAACGAAACCCATTAAATAACACCCTTATAGAGTGAATCCGGACAAACGCTTTCGTATGAATAAACAGGTGCAGTACATGCTGAACAATGGTTTGGCCATACCTAACACTAGTGCATGGAGTTCACCTTGCCTGTTGATAGTGAAACACGGGGGTGATGATCGATTCTGCACTGATTTTAGAAAAGTAAATGCTATAACCAAACCATATTGTTATCCTCTCCCTAGAATCGAGGATTGTGTCGACCATGTAGGCGTTGCATGCTTTGTAACCACTCTGGACCTATTAAAAGGTTATTGGCAGGTGCCATTGACTGAACGAGGTCAGGAGGTCTCTGCTTTTGTTACCCCTGATAGTTTTCTTGAGTACACAGTCATGGCTTTTGGCATGCGTAACGCTCCTGCTACCATCCAAAGACTAATGAACATAGTTTTGTCCGAGTTACCCTTTTGTGAAGCATATCTAGATGATGTGGTGGTGTTCTCAGATACTTGGCAAGATCACTTAAAACACCTACAAACTGTTTTTACACGTCTGAAAGAAGCTAGTTTGACGGTTAACCTGGCTAAATGTTAGTTTGGGCACGGAACTGTGACCTATTTAGGTAAACGTGTTGGAAGTGGTCAGGTACGTCCAGTTGAGGCAAAAGTGGAAGCAATATTGTCTGTCCCGATCCCTTCCACCCGTACGGAGCTGCGGCGTTATCTAGCCATGGTGGGGTACTACAGAGGGTTCTGTAAGAACTTCTCCGCTGTGGCTGCTCCTCTAACGGACCTCCTCAGCCCGAAAACACCTTTTATCTGGTCTGAGAGATGCCAAGAAGCGTTTGAACAAACAAAAACATTGTTGACTAAGGCTCCTGTGTTAGCTGCACCAAAATTCGATGTCCCTTTTAAACTGGCTGTAGATGCTTGTGACTCCGGAGTAGGAGCTGGAGCTGTTCTCATTCAGGAGGGAACAGACGGAGTGGAACATCCAGTTTCCTACTTTTCCGGGAAGATGAACAAACACCAAAAAGGGTACTCGACTATAGAAAAGGAAGCCTTGGCTTTGATCTTGGCACTAGAGCACTTTGAAGTGTACATTGGAGGATCTTGTGATCCCATTATTGTATACACTGACCACAACCCCCTTACCTTTTTTGCATCGAATGTGTAATAAAAATTGACGCTTAATGAGCTGGTCTTTGCGACTGCAACCTTTTAACATCTCCATATTACACATTAGAGGTAAGGATAACGTTATATCCGATGCCCTCTCTTGTTTTTAAATACCCTGCCCAACTTGTCTTTTTGTATGGAGTAATGTAGCTAGTGTCACCACAGGACTACATTTCCCCCATACAAAACACTGGTGGTCGAGGTGTTATGTATCCTGAGGAAGCTACCCATGCTGACACCTACAGGTTTTTGTATGTGTGTTGGCTGCAGTCTTGTTGTGCCTTGGGCACGCCTATGTCTGATTATGATCAAGCTTGTGTGTTCAGCCAGAAGGACCTGAGTGACACTCCTATATAAACTCCAAGGTGAGGTTACTTGAATGCGGAGTTTTGTGGGCTCAGAGGTGGTTGCTTCTTGCTGAGCTGTTTGGGTACTGTGTGGTACCGTGGGATGTACTCCGCCCACCCCTGTCTTGAGATTTGGTGATCTTCTGTTGAGAAGATTGTTGGTGAGTAAAAGTGTTTGCTCATTTTTGGTCTTTGACTGATGCACTTAGGAGGAGTTGCTTATTTTGTTTGTCTTTGACTGTGCTTGAGTGTACTTAGAAGCTGAAGGGTTCTTTAGTGACGTTTAGGTCCTGCTCAAAAGAGGGACGCTAAACAGTGTGGTTTCACTAGTTTTGTTTAACCAGGAGGTCGTGTGGCTGGCCGAGGTGTGACCAACTGTTTGGAGTTTTTGGAGTTTTATTCTTGTTTGCTTAATGACAGTGTGAGGTCTGTAGTTCAGTTATCGTTTTTCTTTTTACTCCTAGAATGTTCCTTTGGTTAGGTAGTCCGTCACTGGACAGGCTTCGACAGCCCTGTTCTATGGGTTGGCCCTGCTCCAGTGACGTTATCCTAATTTTGGCGGACTCACTCTTTCCACCATTTGTTTGATACTTTCATTTTGTTCACAACGCTGTGCCTTAAGAAGCTGCACTCCACACCTGGAGGAGGAGTGTAAGGATCCATCTCAACCTGACGTGCAATTGCAATAAAGCTTTTCATTTTACCTTATTCCTTCTTGTGTCCTTTGTCCATTGAATGTGTTCGGCCTGAGCTAGCCGTAACAATATATATATATACATATATATTATATATATATATATATATATATATTAGGGTTGTACATCTCTGTGTGACAGACGATTCGATTCACATCTAGATACAAAGGTTACGATTCGATTCAAAAACGATTTATTTTAAAAACGGAACGATTTGATTCGATTCGATGCAGTGTAAAAGCGATTCGGTTCGATTCGATTAAACTTCAAATAATTCTACGTTTTAACATTTGTTGATGTACCGGTAGACAAATATTTCATTATGAAAGAAAAAGGACCACTTCTATAAATGTGACATTCTTAGAGCATTTTTAAATTTGTAAAAGTCCACATATATCATATCTAAAAGGGTGCTGTAAAGCACTGGTAAAAATAAAGTAAAAAGCCAAACAAAATAATCACATGTTAAATGTGTTTTTTTTTAAACATGGACCTAAAGACCAGCTAAAAGAAAATTTCCTACAGAAAATACAGAAAAAATATAAAAGGCACAAATGGTTACAGTAGCATGTAATAAAATAAAAATCACTAGGAAAAAAACCCAGGAATAAGCTAAGCACAAAGCTCCTGTGCAATAACCCGCTGTGCAATAACCCGCTGTGCAATAACCTGTGTCACAACCTGTAGTTTAGTAGTTATGTGCAATATAGATCGTGTGCATTTTAGCTTATATTTCATTACTGCCTTGAAATAGTTATTCACACAAATTCATCCTGCTTCACCATTAAATTTCTACCATGTTGTTTACTATTTTTCTCTTCAAAAACTTTGTAAATATTATAATTACTGTTTCACTTTTAGTTTATTTTGTACCCTTATTGCATGCTTTAGTATTTCCTGTTTGCTTGTTGTGTGTTTTTTAGCAAGTCAAAATCGTTTTTTCTCATCCTGAGCATTTCATTGTACTAAGTTAACCCTGTGTTAACCTGCATATGACAAATAAACACTTGAACTTGAACTTAATAATACAAAACATAATGCAAGAACAGTACGCCTAACAACAGCAGCACGAACATGAGTTTGTGTGAGCAGGTGGGCACGGATTAATATAAAAACATGCTCTCTTTACCTCTTGACTTCTTCTCTGGCCTGGTCCCTCACAGATCTAGTTGCCATCCTCACTTCAAAGTCTCCCAACAGCTCGTCCAGCGCTGACATTTTCTTCTTTTTACAAGGTGGTTCATCATCTGAAATAGAAAACAAGCACCATATATTACTGGCTATGTTTGCCATGAAGTTTTTTTTTTACTGACTTTACCATTTTATGTAAAAATCTTCATCTGATGTTCAGAATTTATTTATGTAGGGACTCGTGTACATGTGTAAAAGATATATCATTATCATCATGATTATTATTGAACTCTTTCTGTGCATGCAGATTCTCTCATTATAGTGAATGTGTTTTATGCTGATACAATGACTGCAGCACAAGTTTAAGACAAAGTCAGCTCATTCTTGATCACAAGTTATAAAACACAAACCTGTATGCTCATCTTGGGTCTGGGGTGCATCATTGCAGACATCCAGATCTCCATTTGCAGGTTCAGTCTGCACTGGACCTCTCTGAACTGAATCCCCCGTTACCTAGAAATAAAACATGACATTACATTTAGTGTACACTGTACAGTATGGTTAAATGCAGTGTAAACAATCAAAAAACAGTGGGCAGAATAAATCTAGTGACAGCAACAAAACACAGCAGACTGTAACTGAATGCACTGTAAGATGTATTTTGACAGTGTGTTGGAGGATTTACCTTGTGATGTAGGGATGTTGCTTTAGCTGATAGGCTTGTGAATGTCCTCTCTGCATCATGGCTACTGTTGTAGCTTTATGCTTCTTATTAATCTTGTATGGCTGTGGGTCATAGTCATGCAGCTTATATTATAGGTGAAGGCTGAGACAACGCAGTTCAGGTCCAACAACGTGTTTATTCTTCTGTGTAACAACAAGACTGTTCACCCATTCTGTGGGCTCATTGACAGGATTTATCACTGCTACTAAGGAAGGGTAGGGACTTAAAATGGGGGTCCAGAGCTACTGCAGTGTGGAAGAAGAGATCTTCAAGGCCTGTGTAGCTCGTGAACTATCACTGAGTTGCCCGTAAAATTTAGTGATAGCGTTACCCGTCGCTTTGTGTGTGGCAGCTGCATGCTCCTGCTCGTTGTTGTGAGGCTTGAAAAGTTGTTGGTCGAGGTTTGTTGTGCTACCAGTGTACTTCGGAGGTGCGCTGCATAGCTTACAAATAGCGTGGCTTTTGTCGAGTTTTCCGTCCTTCTAGTAAAACCCGAAAACGTTCCACACTTTAGATTTTTGTCTGGCTGATGTGTTGAAAATCTTTCGCGGTGACTCGCTAGCGCGGCGGCTACTATTTACATCCATGCTCGTCCTCTTGGTGAGCTATGGCGCATGCGTGAGAATAGCTTCGCTCTCGCGTTGTTTTAGAAACGCATTGTAAACCCAGCAAGTCTCGCGATAACCGGTCCGTGTCTTTTCAACCGGTTCATCTCTGAATTTGTGGCTGGTTGCTGTCGGTTTACGTGGCTGCTACCGATGCAACCACATCGCTAGCTTGTCAAACCGGATATCCGGTCGAATCGGTTAATCTATAACAAGCCTAATATATATATATATATATATATATATATATATATATATATGTATATATATATATATATATATGTA
>JBBPBX010071803.1:1190-18223 GCA_038048925.1 Garcialebias charrua | reverse complement strand
ACTTTACCTAAGTTTTTATATCTCTTTCAAAATATTCCTGTTTTTATCCCTGGTTCATTCTTTGTTCAGTTAGATTCCATCATTTCATCATATCTGTGGCAAGGAAAACGTCCACGCTTAAATAAGACATATCTCCAAAAAACTAAGGCCGCAGGCGGTCTTGCCCTTCCAAATTTCCGCTTTTACTATTGGGCAGCAAACTTGCACTGTCTAGCATTCTGGTCATTCTATTACAACAGGCCTGACAGCCCTGACTGGGTAGAGATGGAGTCACAGTGTTCTGGGAAATGGTCCTCCGTGGCTTTCTTGGGATCCTCACTCCCGCTTCCACCACTTACAACTGTTATAAATCCAGTTATAAAACACTCACTAAAAATCTGGGCACAATTTCGTAAATATTTTGATTTCTCTAGTTTCTCTCTTTATAGCCCTATTATGTCTAACCAACTTTTCAAACCCTCATCTCAGGACTCTGTTTTTAAAGAATGGCAAAGAAGGGGTATAGTACGCTTCAATGACTTGTTTCTCAATAACACTTTAGCTTCATTTCAACAACTATGTGAAAAATTTAGTCTTCCCCAGTCCAATTTTTTTAGGTATCTCCAAATACGGCACTTTATTACTCTTCATTTGTCCAGCCTCTCCATTTCAACTGATAGCAGTATTGTTGACACTATTCTTTCTCTAGACCCAAATAAAAAACAGTCCATTTCATTCATTTACAGTAAACTATTGGATTTGAAGCGTGCTTCCTCAGATAAAATCAAAGCTGCTTGGGAAGAGGATCTCGGCTCCTCTATTTCAGAGGACTCTTGGACCTCCATACTCAAACTGGTGAGCTCCAGTTCTCTCTGTGCTAGACATTGTCTAATACAATTTAAAGTGGTGCACAGAGCTCACATCTCTAAACTGAAATTGTCCTCTATGTATCCTGATGTCAGCCCATACTGTGTGAGATGCAAACATGCTGAAGCCTCTCTCTCCCATATGTTTTGGTTTTGCCCATCTCTGAACAAATATTGGCGGGAAATCTTTCAGACTTTATCACGTGTACTAGATACACGTCTGAACCCTGACCCACTGATTGCTCTGTTTGGTCTTGTAGAGGGCATGACAAACCTAAATAAAAACCAACAACATGTAATATCATTCACCATGTATCATTCAACATGTATATCCAGTGCTTTAAGTGGGCCGGAACTCACCGGTACCCAGTTCCGCCACTTCTAAAATTTAACCCTGAGAGTACCGGGACTTTTTTTAAGCGTAATGTGCGTTCCGGAACTTATTTTCGTCTTCTCCACTTTAAAGACCCGTGGCAGATTAGAACAAGTACTCTTCTCGATTAGAATGCATCATTTCCCCCGACTGGATTTCAAGAAAGAGTAATGCATCTTCACGACAATAAAACATCTTTGGTGGAGCGCGACATTTGGCCAATCACAGCCTCAGGATAGACAGGGGGAGGAGACGACAGGACAGCGAAATCTGTAAAAAAACAAAAACAAACTGCAACGCGACAGAGCGCGAGGGAAGCGGAAGTAACTCCTCCAACGTGTGGGTAAAGTTAATATTTTTATACATGCAATGTAACCATTGTTTAGTAAAATGGCATGTTGTGTTACAAATAAAACTAAATAAAAATTAACAAAATAACAGTCAATTGCACCCCTAAAGCCACTGTGATAAAGTATCACATTAATTTTATTATTTTAGCCACAGGAGTGAATTTAAAAACAGGATGATGTCTATATGAACTAGTTGAATGAGGTGTCTCTAAAATATCCTGATTCATGATCAATAATAATTTCAACAATTTTTTAATCTGTCCACAGGACCTGACTTTATTTTGTTAGATGTCTCTAAAATAGTTAGTGAATCATGTTTACATGTAGGTAAACATAGATGTTTAACAACTTGTTAAAATACACAAGAATGCAGGAAATGGCATCTACTTTATTCAAAATTTCTGGCAAAACATCTTCACCAGCATATTTAAGAAACTAGTTTTTACTGTTAGTAAGTAAGTTTTATTTATATAGCACATTTCACAGACATGAGAGTCACATAGTGCTTTACAAAAGGAAAAATAAAATCACAGAAGTACTATACAAAATGGTAAAACATAACAAACTCTAAAATCAATGTACAAAATTAACCAAAAGCCTGTCTGAAGAGCTAAGTCTTAAGTTTTTTAATGCATCTGTTGACTCGGAGCAGCGCATTGTTAGCAAAATGTTCTGCTGTATTTGGCTTGCTGCTGTTGTTGGTTGTTAATTTTTTGGTTGACACAATCTTTCCTATTTCCTCATTCATTTTATGCTTGTTTATTAATTGTTTAGTGTTTAAATGGTTACTGTTGCACCGAGGGACTGAGAGAGAAATGCAATTTCAATCCTGTGTATGTCCTGTACATATTGCAGTTCTGACAATAAAGTTGACTTTGACTAAATCAGGTTAGTAAATGACTTTTACCTGAAGCATGTTAAAAAATTACAAAATCTTTCGGGGGGGGGGGGTTGGCGCAACGTTTGTCACCTTTTTCATCCCTTCTGAGTTTGCAGGTATGCATATTATTATGACATTAGGGAGGGTACCGGCACTTATTTTTTTCCACTTAAAGCACTGTGTATATCGTTCACCTCTCTCCTGGCCAGACGAGCTATTTTGCTTAGGTGGAAAAAAACGTCTCCACCCACTCACGCTCAGTGGTTGGCTGACATCATGTCCTGTTTAAAGCTGGAGAAAATCAGATTCACACTCCAATAGAAAGAGGGTAAATTTGAGAATGTTTGGGGACCTTTCCTGAATCTGTTCCAGTCTCTCTGACAACACAACTCATTCAGGTTAATGCAGTCTCTTGGCTATTTTACCTTCTATTTATTTTTTTCCCTTTTATTTTGGCAGTGATTGGGTAGGGATTATTTTCTATGTTATTATTATTATTATTTTTATTTTATTTTTCCTTTGGTGTGGATTATAATGTACATGTTACAACTCAAATTGACTGTTGTTGTTTTTGTTGTTGTTGTTGTTGTTGTTGTTGTTGTTGTTGTTTGAAAAAAATGAAAAAATTCAACAAAAAAGATCTTGAATTTAAAATACAACACAGCTCCCATTAACGCGCCTGTGTTTTTCTGTGCATTCAAATTAAGATACCATGAAATGAGCTTGGTATTGATTTTCCAGTGCTAATTGGGAACTACTGTGAGTTTTTAAATCAATAATATATGATTACAAAAAAACAAAAATGAAGTTTTCATCAAAACAATTCAACTAAATGATAAAAAAAATAACAATCAAAGCAAATAATTTTTAAATGAAGAGGAATCAGTATTTTTTAATAATTTTATTATTTTTGTTCAAGGTTGCTTGGAGTGAACAGGGTGGTGGTCTACAACACCAGCTGTGGTCCAGAGCTTGATCATCTTCTGCAGGGTTATGCCCAAGAGGGGTTTGTGGAAATAATTTCATGGCCCATCGAAAAGTATATGAATCCATCACAGAGCTGGCTATTCTCACAACATGGAGGGGATATAAGCTACTACGCCCAGACCACCAAGCTTAACGAGTGCATTTATAGATCCATGGAGAACTCACGCTATGTCCTTTTGCATGACGTAGACCAGATCATCATGCCATATCAACACAACAACCTAGTGTCTCTGATGGACACACTGCAACAACAGCATCCAAAGGTTGGTTGTTCCTGATGTACAGACAAAAGACAAGTATTGCATATTGCTTTTTATTTCTTCTTCTCTAAAATCGATTCCTTTTCCATAGGTTGGTGTGTTCCGCTTTGAAAGCCACAGCTTTTCCAACAAGCGCTTTGATCCATATGGAACGTTTCATCTTCCTCAGTGGAGCAGGGTGCCAGGAGTTAATATTCTGGAGCACATTTACAGGGAAGAGCCCAACAGAAACGAATACCATCCATACAAGATGATAATTCAACCAAGGTAGGTTGAGAAACAGTTCAACTGTTTATTGAAATAATTAGATTATTTTGTCATTCACTACTTCAGTTATTTACAGAGACAAACCTTTGATATCACATTGAACTTCGATAACTTATTATAGTTTGTGAAACAGCAGATTTCTATGCATCTTGGATTGTTACAAACTCTGCATGGACCATCATTTTTTACATAATCTAAACTCATAACTTATACTTTGTAGTATTTATGCTGTAAAGCAAAATGAAATCTAAATGCAAATCTCTTGTAACTCCCTTCTGTGTGCTTGCATCACAGGATGGTGGAGCACACTTCAGTGCATGAAGTAATTAAGAATTTTGGTGAACAATATAAAGTTCCACCAGAAGTCAGCCGGATCATTCACGTCTGTTCGGGCGGGACCATAGCTCTGGAGCTACTTCATGAAGACAAACGCCTGTGGGACTTCCACGAAAAGCTGGTTCCTAATGTGGACAAGGTGCTGAAAAGAGTGGGGATGCTGATTTCAAAGAACTGAAGATGATTTATGGGAAGAACCAGCAGTGTTAAACTGGCACCAGGTCCTCTATTAAAAAATGTGCCTTCTCTATGGAGGCTTTTAAAACACATTTTGGCTTCTCATTACATTTGGAGGTTTGTGTCTTCTAAGTTGATCTGTTATAGTAATTCTTAACTTGCAGGGGTACAATGGTACATTTAGTCATAACAAGTGTCACATTATAGATATCTGGCCCAGGTAGAGAAAACAAGGCAGAGAATTTGTTAGTCACATGTAGTCACTGCTCTCATTTTAAGGAGGGCAAATGTCTTTCTTTTTTTTTTTACTGCCACAACAGAAAAACTGTAGGAACCATGTCTTCACAGAGAAAGTGGTTGCACTGTGTGCAGGTAGGTGGAACAAGAAGGGCTCACGTTCTGTTTTTAAATCTCTTTTAAAAACACACTTTTATTCCTTGGCTTTTAACACGCAATCTTAACTTTTATGGCATTTTAACACACCTACAGTAAAACTAGTATATGTATGTTTTTATTTTTATATGCTTTGTATGTTTTTTATCGTTTTAATTAACTTGTCTTTTGTGTTATTGTACAGCACTTTGGTTACCCCTGTGATTTTTAAAATGTGCTCTAGAAATAAAGTTGATGATGATGATGATTCAAACTGCAACCAAGTTTAGATTTGATTGGTGCAAGCCTAAAATACACCCAAGTAGAGCTATTTATTCAGCAACATCTGTTGGGTGCCCTGATTTTACATTTCTTGAGGAGGAGAATAATTTCCCTTTCCTGCCACAGTTTCGATCTCTCATGCCATAGTTTTTGTTTCCATGCTTTATGTTTTGTATCACCCAGTGCTGGGCGCTAATCCAAAAATTAGTTCCGCTATTTCAAAAGCACTAATTAATTTATTTAGGTCTGCTATTTCAAAAGCACTAATGTCTTATGAAAATTAGGGGAAGCTAAATTCTAAACCGCTATTTAAATTCAACAATTGGTAGCCAGCAAGTTATGCAATATTTGCACTACACTGCCAACTAGCGGTGCATGAACTGTTATACAGTAAGTTGTTTGAGTTTCAGAGTATTTAGTTTGGTTCTCTTCAACAGGTTTGACAAGGACAAAATGTACCCATTCCAAAGTCTGTTAGCTAAACTGCTGACATATTTGGCTGTTTTTTTTTCTTCTTTTGTTACTTTTAGTACCACTAGATCGCATGTGTCAAACTCAAGGCCCGTGGGCCAAATCCGGCCTACCATAACCGTTTCTGTGGCTCTCTACACCCTAGAACTTCAAGATAACAGTTGTAAGCATGTTGCTCTCAGGTGGTGGGTCCCCATCCCTACACTCCCTGGTCTCTCTGTTAATTGTCTTGCTTATCTCCTCCATTTTGTTGTCCAGGTGTTTGTGATTGTCATGCTGTGTGTTCATGTACCTGTATATAAGTCTGTATCTCTGTGTTTATCGTTGTCCTGGCATTGTCTCCTGTTGCCTCTGTCTCCTGAGTTCCTTGTGATTCCCTGAGTATGTAAGTTTGCTGCCCTGTCATAGGGTTGCCAACTCCTTGATAAATAAATAAGGGACACCTCTCGGCAGGCCAGGGCTGGTCACCCCATTTACACCCCCCCCAACACACACACAAACACACACACACCCTGCCTGCCCCTCCTCACTTTGAAATCAACCTGAATTCATTTGGATACGTGTTTTTGAATTATAAAAATATGTATAAACAAATTATTACACAATTAACCATTTATTTTTAGTGCAAATAGAATTGCCAGAAACAAACATATCTTTTGAAAATTATGTATCTTTCTTAAACAGACCTCTGTCCTGCTTAATAACTTAAAACAGTACTGTAGTACAAAAGTACAAAAGTACAACAGTACAAAAAATCATTACGAACATTCTGTAATAGTGCATTTAGTGCAACGTGCAAATAAAGCTTGTAGTAAATTTGTAAACATGAACACATTGTGCCTCAAAGGCCATGGCTTTCCACTTGTAGTAAAAATAAAAAAACTTGTAAACTAAACAGTGGAACGTTACATTATGGAGTCAACCTATTTTTTCCATTTGTATTTCTGCTGAGATCGTGCTGCAGCAAGGAGTGCTCTGTTTTTCAGTGCCAAAGAGTAAAACTCTGAGCAAGACATTTCATAATTTAGACTGACAATGAGCTCACTTCTAATTAGTTCAGTAGAACATTTGTTTCGCACATCAGTCCACTTATTTTTCATGAAAGAGAAAATCCTTTCCACAAACCCAGTGGAAGATGGGATGCTGAGGACAAAGGATACAACAGCCTGGATGTTGGGGAGGTCAGCTGCCTGAAGAACTTGCATCCACTTCTCTGCTGTTCCCTGGGACTGCCACCTTTCTTTCTCCTGAGGTGAGGTGGTGAGGTGGTCTATCAGGCTGTTTGCAGTCACACATTCCTCATACAGCTCATCCATAGACATGTTTAGCCTGCCAAAAGGTGTTAAAGTTCATTAGTGACACATAGCCTAGGTTATGTAGTGATAAATAAATGGAAAAACGTGTATTGTTTATATTTATAATTTAGCATTGTATTTAAACTACATTTTGAAATGTATTTATTAATTTACCTATATGAACTGTGTTTTTTTAAAGATGGACAAGGTTGTATGTTTGCATAGTGTAAAGTAAATTCACAATTATGTATTTATTTGTACGTGTCAATTGTACACTTTTGTTTATAACTATCAATAATTAAACATGGTTCACCACTACACTGGAAATTATTGAATTTTTACCTGCCAACCAGGTGAAGACTTTCAGTGATCTTCTCCACTTCCTCAAAGGATATTTTTCCAGATGCCAGAGAGAGGGGCTGAAGGTGAAAGAGCCAGTTTTCCTCTGAGAAGTCAAACCACTTCTGGACATAACTGATGGCACTCAGCTATTTTATGTTCTTAACTTCTGTGGCTGTCGCGGATGCCATTTTGAACAGTGCTAATGGCGAACTACTTTTTTAAATCCAGCAGATTTGACCATTTCGTGAAACTCTCAAGCTCATAAGAACTTGAAGGCTGCACAGAAGTCTGTCGGAGTCAGTCTCCCCACCATCACAGACATTTACACCTCCAGATGCAGGAAAAGAGCCACCTGCATCATGAAAGACCTCACTCACCCAGCACACTCACTCTTTGTCCCACTCCCCTCAGGACGGAGGTTGAGGAGCATCAAATGTAGAACCACTAGACTGAGGAACAGCTTCTACCCTGAGGCTGTTAGACTCATGAACAAATAAAAATAAAATAAAAATAAACACTGCAAAATATCACATCATGCTGATGCTGATCTGTTTTCTTGTTGCTGTGTTCATCTGTGACCATCTGCTCATACAGACTCATGTTCGTGCTGCTGTTTATAATGATGTTTTTCCACTATATTAGGGCTTAGTGTATTACTAGTTGATGTTTTTCTTAGTTAATTCTAGATGTTATTACTGTTTTTCTCTTGCATTTGTTGTTGGATGTAACTGGGACCCCGTGTACATAATCTCGTTTTCATCACATGTACCACATGCGGTGCAAATGACAATAAAGACTCTCTGACTCTGACTCTGAACTTGTGCTATAACGTCAGCTATGAAATATATTTTTTCTCAGCAAAGAAATATTTGTTTTACCGTGTTTTCTTGGAAAGTCCTTAACTTCTGTGGCTGTCGCGGACGCCATTTTGAACAGTGCTAATGGCGAACTACTTTTTAAAATCCAGACACGTCGCGTAGGCCGCTGAGAAACATGCATAAGTTCACCCTCCATGTTAAAAACTCTTCGTCTGACTCTTCGAAAACAAGCAATATGGCTGCAGAGTAACTCACTGGCTGCTAACTGCACTCTCTAGCCAAGAGACTGAGGGGGACGCTTTTTTGTCACGGACCACATCCGACGCTGACAGGATATGGTCTGTTAGAGCCCGTAAATACGTTTTTTCGTTTTTACTGATAGATAATTAGTTATTAGCGGTACTGCCTTTTAAATAAAAATAGCGCAAATCCGCTTATGAATTATAAAAGTTAGTCAATCCGCTGTAAAGCTAACAAATTGTTTAGGTCCGCTATAAGCGGATTAGCGCTCCCTAGCGGTCTGATGCCCACCTTTGGTATCACCCATCTCTCAGTACAAGCCTGCTCCTGACACTCCACACCCCACCTCCCTTGATCTCCACTGCAATCAGTGTTCATTCCATGCACCTGTTCACCTGCCTTTATAAGCTCCATGTCCACATCCACCAGAGCCGAATTATTATACCTTCCATGGGCCCTAATATCAAGCCTTCATAGTTTCCTGTTTCATGCCACAGCCTGGATTACCTAGCCTTGTTTTGACCTCATGCATGTGCCACGGATTCTTCACCTTGCCTGCTCCTCTATGGATTTTTTCTTCATACTCAGACAACAGTAACGACTCTGCCTACCTCCTTCTAAGACGGAAAGTGGCTAAGCCTCAAACAACACTAACGTGAACATCCTGAAATTACCATCAGAATAATTGACAAAATTTTAGATAATTAATGTAAAATTTCCTGGACAAGAATATTCTTCTTCTCATAAGAACTTTGTCTCATCAGTGCTGCAAGAAATTTTGCATCAATATTATACTGCATAATTTTAAACAAGATGTTTTCTTCAGCTAAACCTGGCCTGGGTAATAATAAGGTTTACCAGATTATAAAACCTGCTACAAACCCTGCAGAGTAAGGCAATTTGTTTCGCTCAGCAGACAAAAAAGGAGCTGCGGAGAAAATGGGGAATAATTGGCACCGGAGCAGAAGGAAACATCCCAGTGATTAAAATCAGACTGGTGAGTGTTTTTGCTACAATGTTTTCTCCGGAGGTAGACGCGGATACCCTGTGTGCCTATCTCTTTGAAAAACTGGGAAAATATGTGACCTGCAGGAAAATAGTGTCAACACATAGCAGATTTGGGTCATTTCACGTGAGGGCAGAATGTGAAGAAGTCTCCGAACTGTACGACGCACAGCTTTGGCCAGCGGGAACTTATGTCCGCCGATATTATGAGACTCGCAATCTGAAGGCAAGTGTCAATGTGGAGACGACTGAATGCAGCTCTGCACCTGGCGCCACCTCCTGTACGTCCACCTTTTGAGGCTTCTAGCGAAGCATGCGCTCGTGGTGATAATAGTCAACATGATCCTTAATATCAGCTCATACAATGTCCGGGGGTCTGCGCATCGGGCATGACGAAGCAGATAAATCTCGCCGTCATGTTGTTAACAAACTCTTAGAAACCTGTGATATACTATGTGTGCAGGAGATATTCCAATCTAAGCAGGACTTGGAAAGGTTACACTCTATTCATAAAGACTTTTATGGAGCAGCAGAATCCACCACTGACTGTTGTGATAGGATACTCCGTGGCAGAATCCCTGGTGGTGTTGCGGTGCTTTGGCATAAGAAGCTTGACTAACAAATCAAAGTGATCAGGCTGAATGTTGACTGGGCGATAGGACTTGAGTTATGGGGATAAAACAATCACCATACTGAACGTGCATACTCCTTATGAGTGCTCAGAGAATGAGTTTGAATATTTAAATAGACTGGCATGTATTATGGCTTTCTTACAGGAACATGCAGTAAGCAGCTTTTTTTATTGTTGGTGATCTGAATGCTGACCGCTCTGATCAAAGGTCTATGTTTGCAAACCACTTAAAGCATTTCTGCTCAGATAATAGTCTCTCCCTCTCTAGCGAATTACTTTTGCCAAGGGACAGCTACACTTACATCAGTGAGGCATGTTATACCACCTCCTGGTTAGACCATTGCATTTGCACAAGTGATGCTCATAACACCATTGATTCAATGATAATTAATTATGAGTTATCCACATGTGATCATGTGCCCCTGTCTCTTTCTATAAATCTGGACAATGTGCCATCTCTTACATCTGTAAGTTGTGATATGCCTGAAGTACAAATTAATTGGTCTACTTTAAAGGAAGGGGGTATCAGTACATATCTCACCCAGAGTGAGACCAGGTTGAGTAACATTGAGCTGCTTAAATCTGCTGTAAAGTGCAATGATATCAACTGCCAGAATCTGCAGCATAGAGTTGAATTGTGCTCACTGTATGAAGAGATTGTGGATTCTCTACTTATCTCAGGTCGACATCTGTGTAAGATTAAGAAGTACCGTAAATTCCGGAATATAGGTCACGTTTTTGTTTGCCTAACTTGCATGCCCTGCAACCTATAGAGAGGTAAGACCTGTTTATGGATTTTTTCCCATATTTTTAAACAAATTTTTGGCTCAGATATGACCGTTTTTCATTTTGGGGGAAAACAATGGTGCACCACTTTTGTCCGCTAGGGGACACTTCCAGAGAATCCACCGACCGTTTCCAGCTCATGTGTCAGAAAAAAGCCTCCTCTGCTCGGACTGACTCTGCCGTTGCCCGGCCTCCTGCTCTGGAGGTAACTACGGTACTGTTTGCTGTGTTTGTTAGCTGTTTGTTAGCAAGATAAGTCAAGAACCACAGGACAGATTTTTATCAAACTTACAGAATGTAATCACTGTATAGACATTTACAACTGACTAGCTTTATGAGATGTTTGAGATTTTAAAAAAATCCATCTTTTAGCATTGTTGTTAGCGGTTAGCTACCGTAAACGGATACTATTTAGATAAATAGCTCATAAACCATTTAGAGGATTTTCTTTCAGCTTACAGAAAGTAATTATTTGGTATTCATTTACAAACTGTTGACCTGTATGAGACATTTGAGACACAATTTGTTGTTTTATAGACGTAATTGTGTCGTGTTAGCTTAGGTTATTTTCTTGCTACTATTTGTCTAAATAGCTCATAAACCACTCGGCGGATTTTCTTTCAGCTTACAGAATGTAATTTTTTGGGTTTCATTTACAAACTGTTGACCTGTATGAGAAATTTGAGATAAAATTTGTTGTTTTATTTTGTTGTTTTATAGACGTAATTGTGTCATGTTAGCTTCGGTTATTTTCCTGCTACTATTCTCTAAATAGCTCATAAACCACTCAGCGGATTTTCTTTCAGCTTACAGAATGTAATTATTTGGGTTTCATTTACAAACTGTTGACCTGTATGAGACATTTGAGATAAAATTTAATTTATTTGTCATTTATTTTCACAGTGCACACGACCGTTTGGAAGACGTCAAAGCAAAACAATTTAAATCCTGCAGATTTGACCATTTCGTGAATTTATTAAGGAACGGTTAAGCTCAGGAACCCTTGTGCTATGTCAGCTATAATTTTTAGCAAACAAATATTTGTTTTTACCGTGTTAATCTTCTTAAAGCCTTGCTGTGCGCTCCTGTGGCAGACATTTGCAGCAGAGCTAAACACTCGGTCCACATTTCCAGGTTTTCTCAGCTGTGACGCGTCACGTCAGCGGTGGATGACGCGTTACGTCGGCGGTGATGTAGGTGTGATCTATATTAGGGTGCGACCCGTTTATGGATTTTTCCAATTTTTTGGCAATAATTGGACAAAGTGATCTATATAACGATGCAACTTTTATTCCGGAAAATACGGTACAAAGCTAAATTAAGCTGGAATGAATATGTTGAGAAGTCTCACTCTGAGGCAAGAAGGACATTCAAAGCCTGGGTTGAATCAGGTAAAGCCAAATGTGGTCCTCTACATGTACTTAGTTACCATATGTTATACGGGCTTTCCAACTCATGGCGTTTTACCTGACAAATTACTGAATTAACAGTAGAGATAATTACAGGCCTATCTAAGGTACTGGAGAGGGCTATTTTGAACAAGATGGAAAGATTTTTGCTGACCTCTGACAATCAGTTTCGGTTTAAACGTAAACATGGAACAGACTTGTGCATCTTTGCTTTAAAATAACTTTTAGATCTATAAAATAAGTGGTAAATGGTAAATGGAGCTTACTTATATAGCGCTTTCCAGCACCCTTTGAGGGACCCCAAAGCACTTCACAAGCCGTTTTCGCACTGCACCGCCCTCAACGGCCCGCCCCGCCTTCTAATCCGGGTTCGTCATGTTCGCATTTGCCTTTTCCGCCCAAGGTCCGCCCTCATTTTGAACTAGCCCGACCGTGGTTCTTATCGGGCCGGGCTCCCAGGCCCAGTTTGACGTCATGTACTGCTCACATTTGATTCGTTGTTTGCAGCAGGGGTGGGGACTGCTGCATGCAGGGGCGGGACTGCTGCGTGTTGTTGAGTCATCAGCTCGTTCTAACAACAACCTCAGCGCGAGCTGAATCTCATTAAAATTTAACTACAAAAACGACTAAAAAAATATTTGTTAGCTGAATATATATATTAGTGTTTCTGAGTTTAATGTTTGTTAATAACTGAGTTCAAATCAGCTTATTTTACATGTGCGTAGCAAGGATTTTCTGAGGGGCGATCTGTTAAAAGATAGAGTGGACCTATGAAAAGCAAGTTGCCCAGTAGGTCACTGTTTTAAGCATCGGGTTGGCGTGCATATCCTTTTCTCAAAAGCTGGTTCGAATATCACTCGGTACGGTTAAAACTTATTTTACGTTTGTCTTTTATTGGATAAAAAAAAGGAGTTTCACAAACTCCTTTTTTTTATCTCAGTCCTCATATTTTTATCCAATAAAAGACGAACGTAAAAAAAGTTTTAACCGTACCGAGTGAGATTCGAACCAGCTTTTGAGAAAAGGATATGCGTGCCAACCCAATGCTTAAAGCAGTGACAGTACCAACCATCCACCCATTCATACACACATTCATACACCAGTAGCGGTAGACTGCCATGCAAGGCACTGCCTGACCTACCGGGAGCAACTCGGGGTTAAGTGTCTTGCCCAGGGACACAACAAGTTATGCCATGACCGGGGATCGAACCCGAGACCTTCTGGTCCTGAGCCGGCTACCCATGCCTCTACACCATCTCGGCCCCCATAGACACAACACCTCCATTTTCATTGTTTTATTGATGCCTCAAAGGCTTTTGATTATGTAAATCATGAGAAGCTGTTTTGCAAGTTGGAGAGGGGTGTCCCCAAATGTTTGGTGAGGATTCTTGTTTTTGGTATGCTAATCAACAAATGTATGTTAAATGGGGAAACTCTGTATCGAACCCCTTCGGTGTCTCAAATGGTGTGAGACAAGGTAGCATCCTGTCTCCCTTTTTATTTAATGTGTACATGGATGACCGCAGTGAAGCGGGCGCTGTACCGGTCTGTCGTGGTGAAGAGAGAGCTGAGTCGAAAGGCAAAGCTCTCAATTTACCGATCGATCTACATTCCCACCCTCATCTATGGTCATGAGCTTTGGGTTGTGACCGAAAGAACGAGATCTCGGATACAAGCGGCTGAAATGAGTTTTCTCCGCAGGGTGTCTGGACTCTCCCTTAGAGATAGGGTGAGAAGCTCGGTCATCCGGGAGGGACTCAGAGTAGAGCCGCTGCTTCTCCACATCGAGAGGAGCCAGTTGAGGTGGCTCGGGCATCTGGTTAGGATGCCTCCTGGACGCCTCCCTGGTGAGGTGTTCCGGGCATGTCCCACCGGGAGGAGACCCAGAGGAAGACCCAGGACACGCTGGAGGGACTATGTTTCTCGGCTGGCCTGGGAACGCCTTGGGATTCCCCCAGAGGAGCTGCTCCAAGTGGCTGGGGAGAGGGAAGTCTGGGCCTCCCTACTTAGGCTGCTACCCCCGCGACCCGACCCCGGATAAGCGGAAGAAATGGATGGATGGATGGATGGATGGATTAAAATGAATTAATATTGTCAAGATAGCACACAGACATAACATAAAAATTTTAAAGACCTATATGTGGTCCCCTTTAAAAATGTATGACATCAACTCTGCTATAATTTGTACAGCTAGACTGAAGTGAACAGGTCACTTCAGAGTGGAGTTTGTAGGTTCTCTCTGTGCATGCGTGGGTTCTATTTCATCCCTCCTGACTGCCAGGGGCGGTGCTTTCAAGCACGAATGAACATTCTTGCGCATGCGCAGGTCGAGTACAAATACCAACAACGTCACCCCATGACCTGCCGGGGACCTGCGTGACTCTATATAGGCACGTCACATCCGGGGCCCAGTCCCTTAATTCTTCTCACGTGCAGGTTTGTATCTGTTGAGTACAGCATGTGGTCGTGTGAAGCTTGTTGCTTCGGTCTATACCACACTGCTTCCTGAAAAACTACTCGTTGCTAGTAGCCACGTGACCAACTCTGGTCGGAGTTGCGGGTAAGTCTCGCCCTCCAGGGCTGCACGAGCGGTTTTCATCTTTACCGGTTCTTCGGTCGCTTCGACGACAACTGGTAAGTTCTGCTCTTTTTTACTCTCACAGCGGTGGCGTTTCTGCCCACGTGGAGTTACTCTTCTGTTGTTTATATGACTCACCTGTAGCATTTTCGCTAGCGTGGTGTTTAACTTCTGTTATTTATGTGACTCACCTGTAGCGTTTTTGTGAGCGTGGTGTTTAACTTTTTTTATTTATGTGACTCACCTGTAGCGTTTTCGCTTGGTGGAGTCCTTTCTGTTTACAGTTTATTCAGCTCACCAGTAGCGTGTACTGCTCGTGTTTTGAATTCATTAATTATCCTGATTATTATCCAACTCACCAGTAGCGTTTTCGCTCGCACTGAGTTGTCTATTATTTGTCATTTCAGCTCACGTGGCGTCTACGCTTACACTGGGTTCTGTAATTTATCTGCTCGTGTTTGAGTTTCTTACTGCATATTATCCAACTCACCTGTAGTGTTTTCGCTTGGTGGAGTCCTTTCTGTTTACAGTTTATTCAGCTCACCAGTAGCGTGTACTGCTCGTGTTTTGAGTTCATTAATTCTCCTGATTATTGTCCAACTCACCAGTAGCGTTTTTCGCTCGCACTAAGTTGTCTATTATTTGTCATTTCAGCTCACCAGTGGCGTTTACGCTCGCACTGGGTTCTGTGTTTGTCTGACTTCACCAGTGACGTCTGGTTTTTCCTCCCTGCTAACGGAGTCACCAGTGGCGCTTTCTGCTCGTGCTTGACTCCTCTTGGTGGCTGTCTGCTCTCACGCTTTTCGAGCATGTTGCTGCAAGATTTGTGTTGCTCGTCCTGTCTGACGCCGCTTCAGCCCGAGGACGGACATGACTTGTGTCCCGCCTGTCTTGGTGTGGGGCATCTCCAGGAGGCACGGTCGGCTGACGCTTGCCCCAACTGTGCCGTCATGCCTTGGTTGGTCAGACGGGAGCGGTTGGATGCGCTGGAGCGGCCTACCGAAGACGGGGCGTGTGCTTCGCCACTTAGCACGTTGCCACCGGGTCAGGCGGTGAGCAAACGGCCTGCTGTGGCTGCACCTTCGCGGCCGGCGAAGCGAGCCAGACGGCCCGATAAGGACAGGTTGTCCACGAGGGTGGATCACCTCACCGCCGAGCTGACCCGCATGAAGGCCCTCCTCCAGTCCTTTCAGACTGATGATGGCCGGGACAGGGCGCTCCCTCCCGAGCGGGATGACGCATCAGTCGCTGGCGACGATGCTCTTTCATTGGCGGCCTCTGACACTCACTTCCGTGAGGACCTTTCGGAGCAGGGCTCCGGGACGTCTAGGTCTGACTCCGTTTCTCCCAGGACAATACGGAGGAGTCCGTGACAGCCGCCGTTCGAACGGCTCTTGCCCGCCTGCAGATTAGTGTCCCTCCGGCCCAGCCTGCAGCTTCCAGTGCGTTTTTTAGGTGCCGTACGTCGGAAGCAACCCTTGTGGTTCCCCCCTTGGACGAGTATGTTCGGGAGTTACATGCCTGCTGGTCTGACACCAGGGCGTTTTCACGTCCGACACGGGATGGCGGGGTCCTGGCATCCATGCAGGAGGCACCCAAGGTTGGCCTGGGGCAGATGCCTGTGGTGGAACAGAGCATCGCCTCTCTTATCGTCCCTCCTGACGAGGCCTTGCGGCCCAATGCCCGTTGTCCACGGCCTCAGTGCCGTATTACTGACGACCTTCTCTGCAGGGCTTATGATTCTGGGGCCCGCATGGGCCGGATTGGGAACTCTCTTTCCCATCTCATGCTGGCCCTGTCATCCTCTTTGGAATCTGTTCCGATGGACCAGCCCACGCATGGCCTGGTTGATGTATCTCTGCAAGCTTTTGCCTTGATGACAAGAGAGGTTGGCCGAACACTCTCCACACTAGTGCGTGCTCGCTGCCAGGTCTGGCTGGCGCAGTCGCCACTCACTGAGCCTTGTAGGAGAACCTTACGGGACCTACTTGTGGTTCCGGGGGAACTGTTTGGCTCTGCGGCACTAGACACCTTGGACTGTACTGCTCAGGCGTCTCGTACGAGGCAGCAGCTGGCGGGGCTTCACAGACGTGATCGCCAACTGGCTGGCACTTGGACGGGTACGGGCTCCTCACGGAGGTCCTCGCATCCATCCCTTTCTCTACGTTGCGCCTCGGGTTCCGACGTGGGGTCGGGGATCGGCCCAGAGACCTTTTCCAGGTCAGAGGGGTCAGACTCTTGACCCGGCTGGGGTTGGGCCGTCTCACTCCTTCGAGCGACGCATCCTCCCAGGCCTTCGAGGGGTCGGGGGGTGGGGGTGAATGAATGA
>JBBPBX010071802.1:0-18224 GCA_038048925.1 Garcialebias charrua | reverse complement strand
AGGTCAAAGGAAAAGTTTACAAGACAGTGGTGAGACCAGCTATGTTGTATGGTCTGGAGACAGAGACATGGACAAAAAGACAGGAGAAAGAACTGGAAGTGGCAGAAATGAAGATGCTGAGGTTCTCCTTAGGAGTGACAAGGATGGATAAGATCAGGAATGAGATCATCAGAGGTACAGCACATGTTGAACAACTGGGAGATAAAGTTAGGGAGGCCAGACTGAGATGGTTTGGACATGTCCAGAGGAGGGACAGTGGGTATATTGGTAGAAGGATGTTAGAAATGCAGCTGCCAGGAAAAAGACAAAGAGGGAGGCCAAAGAGGAGATATATGGATGCAGTTAGAGAGGACATGAAGGTAGTTGGAGTGAGGACAGAGTGAGATGGAGGAGGATGACTCGCTGTGGAGACCCCTGAAGACAGAAAAGCCAAAAGAAGAAGAAGAATGTCTCAACATGTTAGTACACTTCTTGTTGTTCCAAATTTACAGGTTATGTGTGGTCAGGATGCATTTGGGAATTTATTTTTGTTAAGTTTGTCAGTTAATGATAAATGTTAAATGGACTGTACTTCTAGGACCTTTCTATATTAAGACACTCAAAGCTCTCTACAACACAAACTGTGCCTCATTTACCCATTCATACAACACTCTACCATCTCTATACAAAGATCAGTGCTTTATCTTAACAACCTTGTGTTTAAAAATAATACTTTTCTGGGAAAAAGAGATATGTGCTTTATCTTAACAACCTTGTGTTTAAAAATAATACTTTTCTGGGAAAAAGAGATATGTTGAAGTTTTCTTGTGTGGCTAAAGAGGACTTTGAGAAAACCTGCAGAGGTTTTGCAAATAACCCCCACAAACACCCCTCCACCCACACACCACCATCACTGACAGGCGAAGTCATACAGGAAAGGACCGGATGCACAAAGGTATTACCCCAACGAGCCGTAGTAAGCAGGGCTCCCTCAGTGTTCGCTGTCGGCTCAGAGCATCCACCGCTGAAGCGGAGGTGAGTCAGACTTTCCTTCACTTTGGATCACTGTCACAGTCTGTGTGTGTCGCTTCACACACAAAGAGTACATGTACACACACCGTGGGATGTCAGGCGACAGGCGAGGGCATGCCAGGGAGAGCTGTCAGGACTGAACGTTGCTGTGTGCCACGCTCCTGCCCTCCCATAGACGCTCACTTATGTGGACTGTGCTGTAGCTGTGTGCACTGGTGTGCAGGTGCATGCACCGTTGTCCCCAAGCACTTTGGAAGATTTGCTTCTCTTTCTGCCTCTGCAGATTCAATCACCAGTTAAAAAAATAATACATATCAAGCGTTTAACTCCTATTCCGTATCAAATTTACACAACTTCTCAGTTCATAAATTCCCTGTTTTTTAAAAACAAATTCCTTATTTTGTCTCTTCATTTCCTCCCACCAACAGTTTTGCAATGCAGCTATTTATCTTTGTTAGTCTTATTGATGGAGTGGAACTGAGTATTTTTTTTTAATGTTACACATTTTGCACCACAAGGTTACCCTGCCATCATAGAAGAATAGAAGAATAGAATTCATTCATTCATTCATTCAACCTTTATTTAGTCAGGTAAATCTTTTGAACCTCATGGGCTCATTTACGAAAGCGACCTGCTAAAACTAAAGAACAATGAACAGTAATGGTAGAATTTCCTTAAACAATAAACAATCAAACAATAAACAATAGAAAACAAAAGAGAGAGAAAAAAAATATATATATATATATATATATATATATATATATATATATATATATATATATATATATATATATATATATATATATATACATATATATACATATATATATATACATATATATATATATATATATATATATATATATATATATATATATATATATATATATATATATACAGGGAACCCCCGATTTACGAACGAGTTAGGGACCTAAGAACGGTTCGCAGCTCGATCCGTTCGTAGGTAGGGGGTGAAAATTATATTTAAAAAAAAAATTATTCATTCATTCATTCATTCAACCTTTATTTATCATGCTAACGGAGCGCGCGCACACATTTAAGCATGTACAGTAGTGTACTGTAATGTTAAACATTGCTATTCACATTTACAGAATAAATAAAAATATATTTTCTTACTTTGAGATGGTCAAAGCCGACATAGGTTGCCATGCGTTGATTGTTTTCGGGCCAAGCAGCGCGGGGGCCGGCAAGCCACCGCAGCTGCTCCAGACCTGTGTTAGCTAGCTGGCTAGCTTCTGCTAGCCAAGCCATGAGCTAGTGTTGGAGCGGCGGCGCGATCAATCTGCAGCTGCTGCTCCAGCCGCTGCTCCAGCCTGAGACGTCCACAGAGCTATTCCAGCTAGTAATTAATCCATATGATGCGATCCTGGTCACCAGTGTTCAAAAGGCCGGCTCCCGTGTTAGCTCCAGTGTTAGCTCTGGAGCTAGCCAGGCCGGAGGTGTAGCCAGGCCGGCCGGAGGTGTTCGCACGGCGGCCTGGCACGATCGGCGATAAATCCGCTGCTGCCTGAGACATCCACAAAGTTCACAGAGACGTTTCCAGCTAGTAATTAATCCATATGAAGCCATCCTGGTCACCAGTCTTCGTCCGGCTCTCGGCAGCTAACCTAAGATGGCGTCCGGTGTTCTACATTAATTTGTGACCGGAGACCCCAGTGACTGAACCTAAAATAGCGTCCGGTGTTCTACATTAATTTGTGACCGTGTAAACTGAAGACCTACTTCCTGTTGCCCAAGATTGCTCAAAAATTGCTCAAAAATGATCAGAAATGATCTTTTTTATCATAATTATTATTTATAAAGCCTTTAAAACAACCAGAACATGAAATTAAGAACATTTAAACACAAAAAAAAAAAAAAAAATTTTTTTTTTTTTTTTTAATACAGTAATTTCATATTTTTATTAAATATGATATGTTCGTAGGTCCCGTGGTTCGCAGGTCGATGGGGTCGTAGGTCGGGGGTTTGCTATACAGGTAGTCCCCGATTTACGAGCGAGATCCGTTACAACGAGGCGCTCGTAAACCGGAAATCTCGTAATTTGGAACGGCCGCCATTTCGCTCGTAAATCCGGAAATCCGCTCGTAAATTGGAACGGTTTTCGCTAGCGCACCTAAAAACACTCTATTTTCATCTAAAAACTACTTTTGAGTGCATAAAAATGATCGGAAACGTGTGTTTATATGCTTAACTAGCTAACTGAAGTGAAAAAACACATGAAAACTCAGTATTTTTTTCGTTTTTTCCAAAAATGTGCAGCTCGTAAGTCTGGAACCTCGCAGATCAGAGCGCTCGTAAATCGGGGACTACCTGTATATATATATATATATATATATATATATATATGTATATATATGTATATATATATATATATATATATATATATGTATATATATATATGTATATACATGTATATATATATATATATCATATATATATACATATATATACATATACATATATATATATATATATATATATATACATACATACATATATATACATATATATATATTCCTCCTTTTAACAAAGTATCAAAAAACTAGCAAAACATTATAAGGTATATGTATAAAATCAAAGACAGGAACAAATCTGCATTGGTTTTTGCCAGGATTCCAACAGATTCTGAAAACCATTTAGAGAAGTCAAGGTCGAGAGCTTCAGATCTTTTTGTAAGATATTCCATGAAGCAGGAGCGGAGTAGGAGAAGGCCCTTTTTCCATGTTCAGTCCTCACTGACGGAACACTGCAGGTAATCATGTCCTGAGAGCGCACGCTGTAGCTGTAGAATATATCTTTATTGGCATATTTGCACCAAGGTACAAAACAGTGTCACTAAGATCACTAATGAATTACTTGTCCTTTTTTTATTGTGTATGTTTTCTTACACAATCTAGTCTGAATAGTGATGTCACATAGTCAATGGAAAGTAGCAGTTACAAGGCATCTCCTAGCATTCAGAGTTAGAGAGGATATATTTCTGCAAAAGAACCCCATTTTTACTGTCAATTTCTTTACCAAGTGTTCGACATGACGCTTAAAACAGAGATGCGAATTGACCGAGATACCAAAGTATTTTTGTAAGAATCGATAAACTCAATAGGAACTCCATTCATAGATAAGATAGAAGGAATGACTGCTGGGACCGACTTCCTGTTTGAAAACAAAATCCCGTTGGTTTTATCAGCATTTAGCACCAGTTTGAGACGGAACAAATCTGACTGGATGATGTCGAAAGACTGTAAGAGCTGAAAACCTTATTGTTTTAGCTCAACAATAAACAACTGTGTCGTCGGCATAGAAATGTAAGGATGCATCAGAAATGATCTGACCTACATTACTTATGTGGATTGTGAAGAGGGCAGGTCCTAAGACTGAGCCTTGTGGTACACCATTGTTGACAGTTAGCTGAATGGTGATAAATGCGTAACTTCTCGACCTTTAACTTTAAGTGACTCAGTGAGTGTTTGGTGGTCATACTGTATCCTGTGGTTCACTCAGAAGGTAACATTTGAAGCCTTTCGACCCTGAGACAGAAAAACAAACCATCCACAATGTATGTTGCCTTTTGTCCAGTCAGGACTATATTTTTTGTACAATTTCTCTTAAAAACGTATTTTCCAGCCTCGTTAATAGAATTGTTGTTTAATCCTTATCTACAGTGCTTGAGCAAATAATTGAAATGTAAAACTAAGATTAATTTGTACTTTTGCTTGTATTTTTCCGATTTTCTGTATTAAATTTAAATACTTTGTGAATGTGAATCAGATGTGTTTCAGCCTAAATGATGCAGGAGCATAAATATAATAATAAAGATCTGTTCTACTTTCACGTTCAGTGAATTAGCTCAACCTACAAAGAGGCATCACATGTTGCCAACACCGTGTGGTTGCCTGATACTCGGCTCTTGGCTTCATGAAGCGTGGAGTTACAGCAGGTCGTTTGGCAGGCTGCACTTTTTCTGTCACATTTTCAGATTAAATTCCCTGAGACCTTCTGCTTTGTCGGCAAACAACTCAAACCAAGTGGCAGTAATATCTCCATCAATGGTTAAGAACCACTAAATGTTAGAAAATGGTTTTGTGACGGTATAAATGAGGTAGCTCAGTGGTCAGTGCTACGGTCTCATAATCCTGAGGCTGCAGGTTCGAGTCCCGGTTTAATCAGGAAGGGCATCTGGTGTAAAACAATCACCAAATCTTTCACGTGACTTCGCTCATTGTGTTGACCACCTGAAGACGGAAGCAGCTGAAAAACAAGTAGAATCGCCAAACTTCAAAATAAAATTCCTGTTGTAAGACTTCAGTGAAGTAACAATTGTTCATATCTGTTTAAAAATATATTAGCATTACTCTTATTGGTATAAGAAGTATAAAAACAAGATGTTCCGCCCATTTCTGGATTGTTTTGAATTATACATGTGTTCATGAACATAACTAGATCCGGTCCTCATCACGTCATGCGGCTGATTTGTAATTATAACAAAAAGAGCAATCACAGTTAACAGAAAGTGCAGCCTTTTAGAGATGAAAACAAAAGCTTTTTAAAGGTTTATCAATGGAAATGACTTTTTAATGACATCTGAGGTCACTCAGGAGGCAGCATTCTCTTTTATCAGCTGCTCTTTTGTTTTTGTGACTTCGCTGCAGCGTGTTTGGACTCGTGCACAAACACTTACATGCTTTTTAAAAAAGGTTAAAAACCTCACAAACGGAGCTCCGGACTTTAAAGTTTCAGGCTGCGTGTTTCGCGGTCAAACAGGCAAACATCACACGCAGACAAAAACTGTGCACTCATAATCCGATTCAGACCAAGTTCTTCTACAATAAATGCAAAATGAGTTGCACAACTCCACTTAGAGAAATTATTCCAACATTTTTTTAGGGAATAATTTATCACAGAAGTATTTGTTACATCATGATGGTCTTTTTGATGAACAGTATTATTTTAAACAACCAGAATGAGCATTTTGGACAGCTGAATAACTTTTTGCGTAAATGAACTGTACCAGTATGAATGTGAAGGGGAGAACATATCTGTGAAAGATCTGTGGAGGACGCAGTGAAGGAAAGAGTTAAAGAACTAAAGTTAAAACTCCAGATCTGATCTCTTAAGAGTTGTTTGCAGTATTTGTGAAAAGTCAGTGTCCGACCTGCCGTAATCAAAGGGATTTCAGGTTTGAGGATCAATCAGAAGTTTTAATTTAGGGAAAAAAAAGAGTTTATTTTGCCATCCAAAACAACTCAAAAAACAATTTTTTTTCTAAAATGCACAATTATGTTCAAATTTGCATGCTGTCTTACTTTAGAATCAGATATTGACACAGGCTGGGAAAAAAAAATTTGTTGACCAGTACCAGTAATCCTCCTGATGCATGCTCAATAATCCAGTACAGTAGTCGTCTTATAGGGTTGCATATTTTTCAGTTCTTAACATTGTATATGTTTGTATTGTCCCTGTCCAAATGAATAAATTACATTAACAGAAGTACTTATAAATAACTACACTTAAAACCATTATGAATTAATAAATTAAAATGAAGATCTGGTGTTCTGAAGGATTTACAAACTTTTAACAACATGTCACACATTACCCTGATGCATGGTCAACAAGGTAGAAAAATCAAAAAAAGCTAAGTCTGGTCCTCTGGACATTCAAAAAACAAAACAAAATTATTTATATTAGCAAAGTTGATAAAAAGTGTGTATTTAGTCTCATAGGATTTGTTGTCATAAAAGAGGGTGGGTCCTATAAGCTTGAGCCTTGTGGTACACCATTGTTATTTTACAGTCAACAATGGTGTTCCACAAGGCTTAGTCTTAGGACCCACCCTCTTTACAATCTACATATGTAATGTATGTCAGAGCATGCTTGATGCATCCTTATATTTATATGCTGATGACACAGTTGTTCACTGTTGACGTAAAACTGTTGCTAAGGCTTTCCAGCTTTTGCAAGCCGCCATTGACATCGTCCAGTCAGATTTGTTCTGTCTCAAACTTGTTCTAAACACAGCCAAAACCAAAGGGATGCTTTTTTCAAAGTTGGTCCCAGCAGTTCTTCATTCGATTTTATCCTCAAATGGTGTCCCTATTGAGTTTGTCTTTTTTCCCTACAAATATTTGGGTTTCTTGGTGGATTTGCATCTCTTGTTTAGGCTCCTCGTGGAAAACAGTAAAGAACCTGAAAGTTAAAGTGGGTTTCTTTTTCG
Source organism: Garcialebias charrua (assembly GCA_038048925.1). Lineage (NCBI taxonomy): Eukaryota > Metazoa > Chordata > Actinopteri > Cyprinodontiformes > Rivulidae > Garcialebias > Garcialebias charrua. The sequence goes on along the minus strand of JBBPBX010071802.1, from coordinate 10,981 downwards.
GAAACAGATCATGTCTAACACTGAATGCTAGGAAACGCCTTGTAACTGTGACTTTTCTTCCCTCCATTGATTACAGTGACATTATCTACATGAGTGCTCCTACAAGCACCTGCAGATGTTGGATGTTGTCTATCATGGTGCACTGAGATTCATAACTGGCTGTGATTATCATACCCACCACTGCACCCTGTATTCACTGGTTAACTGGACATCATTAACTTCACACAGACTTTCCCACTGGGACATTTTCATCTTTAAATCAATTCTCAGTCTGCTGCCTTCATACATCTCCTCCTACATGTCTCTGCATGAGTGCAGCTACAGCGTGCACACTCAGGATATGATTACCTGCAGTGTTCCCTCAGTGAGGACTGAACTAGGTAAAAGGGCCTTCTCCTACTCCTGGAATATCTTGCATGAAGATCTGAAGCTCTCGACCTTGACCTCTCGAAGTGGCCTCAAACATCTGATCTGTTAAGTTCCTGGCAAGAACCAATGCAGACATGTCCCTGATTTTAATTTTCTACATCACCTTATAATCTAGCTGTTTTTTTAATTACATTGTTTTAAATACCATTTTATTTTTTACTTGTTATTCTCAGTTTGCATGCTTCCTTTTATGATTGTCTATTGTTGTCCACTGTTGTCACCCTTTGCTAAATTCAGGTCTCTCTTGTAAACGAGTCCCCGAGACTCAGTGGGATTAACCTGTCTAAATAAAGGTTGAATGAAAATGAGGATCATGCCATTGATTTCTTTGGCCTCCATTTCTGGTTCTGCAGCTCTTGTTGTACCTCTTCAGCTTTTGATTTATCTGAATTTGCCAGATTTGTTAAGTTTCTTTCTTTAGCATTTACTCAGCTAATTTTATTTCTTATTTGTGGAAGAGTTTTTTTTATTTCTCCCATCTGCTTGTTCGCTCTTTCCTTGTAACTCCAGCAGCGAGCTCCATCAGCTCCGGACGTCCAGTGGTGTGCGTTTATGTTATAGACCTACAGTATATGTGTGTGTGTGTTTGTATGTGTCTCGATGTGTGTGCGGGGGTGTGTTGTGTGAAGTAAATGGCTTCCAGGATCCCCTGGGTTGCATATCAAATGTGTTCACAGAGAGCCGAGTCATGACTAAAGCTGCGTGCCTTTCATTAACGCTGAGAGAGGGGAAGATACACTGAGAGCGTGACTCGCCAACTTTAATAAGTCGGCTGAACTCACTGCTCAGATGGAAATGTTGTCCTTCACCCAAAGCACCGGCTGAGGCCTGACATGCTCAGAGAGGACGCTTCGACCCCTGAGTAACTGAAGATCCTTAAACTGATCCTTGATTTACCTCCTGTGAGATTTTGTACAACTTGTTCTCTGAAACATTTCAGTCAGTGCAACCTTTACAATCAAAAGAGCCATTTCTGCAGTGTTAATTTTGACAGCTATTTTTAATTTAGTTTTAGTCTTAGTCATGTGACTAAAACATCATTTAGTTTTAGTCATTACTTAGTCATCAGAATTTTTTTGTTTTAGTCTAATTTTAATTGACAAATCAATGAAAACATTTAGTCGACTAAATCTACAGTCAATTAAGTCGACTAAGTTATACATAGTAAAAACTTTTCATCAATTTCATCAATTCTCTGTAGTTACTAAAACAAAACAATGTTTTAACCATAATATTAATCTTAATATGCAATACATACAACAACAAATAAAACTTTTTTCAAACATCTTTATTTGTCTAACCTTGCTTTTAACAGTAAAACTACAAGCAGTACTTGAATCCCTTGGTTTAGGTTATTTTTCTTGTTTTTAACTGGAATCCTGGCAAAAACCAATGCAGATATGTTCCTGTCTTTGATTTTTTTTGTACATCTACCTTATAATGTTTTTGCTACTTTTTGCTACTTTTTCTTTTCTTTTGTTTATTGTTTAATGTATTTGTATCATTGATGTTCATCATTCTTTAGTTTGTAGCAGGTCGCTTTCGTAAATGAGCCCTCGAAGCTCAATAAGATTTACCTGACTAAATAAAGGTTGAATGAATGAATAACTGCTATCTTTTTGTCTCTAACATTAACAGAAAACTAGTTATTTTCGCAGTAAAAACACGACATTATTTAATGAAGTAATGTTTGCCTAAATGCTTACCTTTGCATGGAGATCCGGGTGACTCGTCTGCAGATGTCGTTTGAGATTAGTTGTATTTTTACCAGTGTTAATTTTGACAGCTATTTTTAATTTAGTTTTAGTCTTAGTCATGTGACTAAAACATCATTTAGTTTTAGTCATTACTTAGTCATCAGAATTTTTTTGTTTTAGTCTAATTTTAGTTGACAAATCAATGAAAACATTTAGTCGACGAAAATAATTAGTCAACAAAATTAACACTGCATTTCTGCCCTTTCGTTCACTAAATTAAACGTGTCAAGAGACGCAATACCTGCTACAACTGTCATTATCAACTGGTGACCCATGGGCCATTTTAAGTTTGTTGGAGGGGCTTTTCTGGCCAGTAGGTGTGAAATTATACCACTAAAAACATCTAATGATTGTTAACATTTATTAATATTTTGACTTTTTGAGACAAAATAAAATATTGGATTCCATCCATCTTCCATTCATCTGTCCAACGTCTTGCATTGTCTTGGATTTTGCCAATAATAATAATAATAATAAAAAAAAACAACAGTGAACTGTGCAGACAAATGTGCTTTTTATATTGTGGAGTACTGGGTATCTTATTTTTTGGACTATAAGGCGCATTTAAAATCCTTTAATTTTCTTAAAAATTGACAGTGAGCCTTATAATCCAGTGAGTCTTCTGTATTAATTTTCGTTGTGCTTACTGACCTCAAACCGATTGTATGTGGTTATTATGAATGAGCTGGATAAAGTTTTTTGTCTTCTTGACATTATTATTATTATGCATATTGCTCTCTTTTTCTAGTTGCTTATTGAAGGTTTTCTGTTTGAATTGATTTGTTCTGTACAATGGGGGCAGATAGAATAAGATACTCTCTTCATTCTGCCACCCTTCATGTTAAATTCATTTTGTAGGTCTTGTGTCATTTGTTCTGTACAATGGGGGCAGATAGAATAAGATACTCTCTTCATTCTGCCACCCTTCATGTTAAATTCATTTTGTAGGTCTTGTGTCATGTGTCTATTAAATTGCTGTAATATTTTTTATTTGAAATTAATTTAAAAAAAGAAAAAAGTTTGACTTATTATTTGAATGTTTTGTTTTGATAATGTGCCTTATAATCCAGTGCGCCTTATAGTCCAAAAAATATGGTAATTGCGTATCCTACTTTGAAGAATAAAGCATAAAGTTAAAGTGAGTATAATTTACTTTGTGTATTAGCCACATATTTGCAAAGGAGTTGACAGGAAAACTGTTAAACTAGTCATTTTTTGTGAGTACAACATCCCATAAAATTCAGTTTTATGAGTTTTGATCAAAGCTTGAAAGAGCCGCTGCAGAGGGACCAAAGAGCCGCATGTGGCTCCAGAGCCGCAGGTTGCAGACCCTTGCTTTAGCTTCTTTCCCTGCTGAGAAATACAAAGATTAACAACGAGAGTTGACACACGCGTGACAAAAACTAAGATAAAATGATAAATCAGTCTAAAAATGTTCAATGCATGACCATGTTTAATGGCTTTTGCGTCAGTAGCTCCCACAGTATTTCAGTCCAGTGGACTGGATCGTTGCAGCACCTTGGTACTTTTCTTTTTCACCCGTTCTGTTGTAGATTCTCTGCTGTGTATGGGTTCATTATCTTGAGCGATAACTGAGTTTCCACCGAGCTTCAGTCGTCTGACAGATGGTCTCATATTGACTTTATAATCCTTTCGTCTACAGAGGAGTTCATTTATGGAGGCGCAGAGGTTGGAGAAGGCGAGCCTGCGATTGGAAGATCGCCAGTTCGATTACCAAACCGACTACATCAAAATGTGGGTGGGAAAAGTGGAGCACCCACACCTGCCTCCACTCTCATTTGCCCCAGTCTGGGCCCTTGAGCAAGGCCTTTAACGCCCACCATCAGCGCCCCCCGGGAGCCCCAGATGGCAGCTCCCTGCTCCACACAGAGGGCTGCTGTAGCTCGGTGGTCTGTGGTTTGCGTCAGGAAGAACGTCTGAAGACTGAAAAGGTCTTCAGAGGCGTTCATGGTCGACTCAGTGCTGCAAGCCGGTTGCTGCAGAACAAGCCCAAATCATTAGCCCTTCACCACCGTGCTTTATACTTGATATAGCGTAATGTGTATTGTATTAGTTAGAAAATTAGAAAGAGTTAGTCATTTTGTACTGTTGGTTGAAGATTATTATTGTTTAATCTGATTGTTGGAAAAAGTTGGTTGAAGATTATTATTGTTTACATGGTTGATTATTGTTGTTTAATCTGATTGTTGGAAGTAAGGGGCAGATATAATAAGATTTATTCTTCTTTCTGCTACCTTTCATTTTTTTACATTTTGTACACAATAATTTATGAGATTGTCTTGTATTGTTTCTTTTGTAAAAAAATGAACAAATTTAATGAACATAAACAAACATAAACAAACATATACAGGTGTTTGTGCTGATATGCTTCACTTGGTTTTCTCCAAATGCTGAAAAGTTTTATTTTTAAAGAAGATTGCTTCTTCTGCAAACCTTCCAAACAAGGCTTGCCACTTAAATGGCCCTGCTTTGAACTCAAACTATAACAGAAATATCTTCAGCTGATATGAAAAGGAAACAAAGCCTGAAATTAGAGAAAATATTTAAAAAAAAAAAACAGTTGTTGTGAAAACCATCTGATATTGAAACCCACTACAGTATGTGGCTTTCCTAAGAAGATACAGCACACGTGAGCAAAGCCGTTAAACAGTTTTTTTCGGCAGCTGGATAAAAATATGGACGAATCATCGTCTTTTCAACACAAGATCAACAAGAAGAAGAATGTGAGGCTGCAAAGTTACATCTTCATATAACTGCTTTGAAAACTATAAAATGCAAAACAGTTCAGGAAATTCCAATGGTTGAGATTATTTTAAACCAGAGGATAACTCAACACTAGGGCTGAATGATTTAGGAAAATATTCTAATTGCGATTTTTTTTAACCTCAATATTGCGATTTAATTTGCGATTATTATTCAATGTCTTCTTTTTATGTATTTTTCAATGAACACATGCAATAAATCAATCTGTGCCAGTTGTTTTCAGCTCTTCTGCAACTCTGTTTCTAAATTTTTTTGTGTAGCTCTGGGATAGCAACTTGGCTAAAATATGTGTGTGAGGGCATTTTGTACTGCTTATCCATTGTGTTAACAAAACCGTAAACCCCGACTTGGTCACTGTATTAATGGGCATCATGTATTTTGCTATGAACTGCGTTATTGCTCGAGCTATTTCCGCATGCTGTTTTGAATTATGTTCAGAGTAATAGTTTCTAACAGTTAGGTCAGTGACCCCTGTCGGCTATTGCTTACTTGAAGTTGAAGCACTGGTCATTGGTATTCTAGCCATGCAACTATCGTAAATGGCTTTGTGGTGGTTTTTTTAAAGTGGCGATAAAGATTTGTAGTGTTACCTTGAGATGTTGCAACAGCAGCAAGGCAGGTTCTGCACAATACATGTCGTTGCGCAGCGTCTTTTTAGACAAAATAATTCCAAACGACGGACGTGCTGCTCCTTTTTGGTACCAAACTTTCAGATGTATCTGCTTCCGTCAAGCCTGATGCCATTGTGCAACTGCGCAGTGTTGACTTCTCCCGCTCCCTGCTTTGCTCCGCTCACTCGCAAGTCGCGTAACCAGATCACGTGACCAGTCAAATTGCAGCCTTTGCGATGAGAAAATCTCGTTTTATCGTATCGCGATATTATTGCAAACGCAATTAATTGTTCAGCCCTACTCAACAAGCAATTGCATTCCAGTTTGATTTTTATCCACTTCAGTTAAACGGCATTTACAAACTTTATCTTCCACTGTGAACCACCTACAACCTTCACCGTGAATGCTCTTCTTTGCTCGTCGACGTCCTCTGCATGAAAAGTGAAGTGTTTTTAGGTTCTGTCAATTGAATCTCCTCTCTTCAGCGGGGGTGGGAACTGGCAGAGAGCATGAAATCAATGCAGACAGCATCAATGTGAATGTCGGGCCTTTTTGTTGAGAATACTATAATTTACTTTGTGCAAGGTGGACTGATAAGTGACTCCATGCTTCAGTATTGATTTAAGCTACTTCAATCTGGCGTTTATCGAAGACGGGATGGAGGAGAAATGGTGTGTTAAAGGAGGAATTTAACTTTTTTATGAGAAGTCTTCTAAAGATGGGGGTGTAAAGCTCAGCGTAACTCCAACCTGAAACCGTCTCATATCAAACAACTCAATTTTCTGCTTAAGCACTCTCATCTCGACTCTGCTGATGTGCAGCAGATGTTGGATTAATTTTAAAGCACTAGAAGTTTTTTTTTTTTGGCCTGCCTGCAGTGATTAAGATCCAACCAGAGCAGTTATGAGGCAGCAGTTCCTACTTTTAGATATTATAGACGTAGGTTATAATTTGCGTTAACAAAGGGGAAGCTTCTCTTTTCACCGCCACTTAAATCTAATATCCTCCAACATCACTGGCATCTCTGACTCACGCAGGTTGGGACCCCCTGTGCCAAGGCACGGCACGGATAATTAATCTAATTCTAGTGCCGCCTCTAAGTGTTGTGCTGGACAGATATTTCATTTCCACTCATCCTGATGCTGAAATAAAACATGGTGCTTCCAAGGGGAAACAAAAAGAAACATCTGATTTATTAAGAACCACTTGAGACTATTGAGTAAATTAAAATGTACTTCAGCTTCCCGTCCATGAGTCACATCCTGCTTTTGTTTGATGAACTGCGGAAAACTGAGTCACACTGCGGCAATGACACCACACAACAAGTGAAATATAGGCAAGGCAAAACTTCTTGAAAAAGCTTAATTGTTATTTTTCTTTTAAAAGTTGTACATCTTGTTCTTCTGTTCAGTTAGCATAAACTCTGCAGTCAGAAACACTCAGGCAGATTAAACCTTTGAAAGCCTGGTTGTTTCTGTCGGAATTGGGAAAATTCCTTGGAAGATGGGCAAAACAGCTTTAACCAATCAGAAAAGAAGTCCAGCTGCCTTTTCTTTATACTGTACTTAATTTTTCAAATATACGGTTTATGGACTGATAGTTATAACATGCATGTGATGTTGGAGAGCAAACTGTCACAAAATCCTCAGTTCATAAATTTTGTAATAACCTGGCATACCATAGCCTGGTTAAAACCAGACCCTTGTCCTTCACTTCGCTTTGTACTAGGGTCTGGGACTTCTCCCATAGACAAGGATTTCTCCGTTAGATTTTTGACCGGACCAATCAGAGAACAGAAGGCGGAGTTTTGTTAGTTTAGCCTGGCGAGGTCCAGGCTATTCAGATAAATAGCTCAGAAACCACTCGGTGGATATTTTTTCTGCTACCAGTGTGTAATTATATGGCTCTAATTTACTGACTGTTGGCCTGGATGAAACATTTGAGATAAAATTCGATTTTTTATCATTTATTTTCGTAGCGCACCCGAGGCTGTTTGGAAAATGTCAAACCGAAACAATTTAAATCCAGCAGATTTGACCATTTCGTGAATTGATTTAGGAACTGTTAAAGTTGCAGTATGTAGCTTTTTTTATAAACATATTTCTTCTCTCAGTCACTATTTTTTGTCAGAGTGATGTTAAACAGGTAATCTTTGAGAAATACTATATTCCTCTGGCGTCTCCCGGTGGTTAAAATAGCATTTATAAAAACCAGAGCGGGCCGTTTTTGACCAGCCAATAAAAACAGAGTTATTTTCATGAACGAGCTTCCCCCGCCCTCCCCCCGCCTCTCCCAGCGGCAGCGCGCAGCAGCCGGGCAGTGGGCACGCTCCCGTCTCAAACAGTAGCTGTTTCAAGATGGCGGAGGTGGCGAGAGCCTCGAGTGCTCAGAGGATTGCAAAGCGATGCAGAGTTAGCAACTTTCCTGCTTGAAAAGTAAGTGTCTTTGCTTGACTCATGTGATAGCGCAAATGCCATGATATTATCTACAACAGGCTAAAACCGTTTTCCGGCCTACAGCTGACGTGATGCTAATGGCAGCAGCTAACTCATTCAACCTCAGTATTGTTTTGATACGTACATTTAGTTATCCTAACTTATTGTATTGTGGATCAGCGTGCAGATATGTTGAAAGTACTGTAACTGCGCTGTCTGTGTAAGAGAGGCATGATCACAACTAGCAATTAGCATATTGTCTGCAGATCATTTGGTGTTCATAATCTAAAAGTCTGTTAGTTGTACTACACAATATATGTTGTTGATGCATACATCTCAACCTCTTTGGACGTTTACCTGTATAAAGGGCCTCAAAAATTATTAATTTTTGGAATAAAATCTGTAAAACTTGCGGTGGGGTGGACGAGTTTGCTGCGGACATGAGCCTGCAGTGAAGCAGGATGAAAGGAGAGCATAAAAAGTTCAAATTTTACTTCTAGCAGCAGAACAGGATGGAAGATGGCTGTTTGATGCTATTTTTTAAATCATCCTACATGCTTTGATATGTTAGATAAATTTGTCATTGTGTGATAAATGTGTTGAAAAGAATATCTGATTATTGTTTGAACTACATTATATGTTTTTATGCAGAGATGATGACTTTGGGGAAGGTCTCAGAAGTGAATTTGGGGAGACTCCCATTCAGGTTTTGGAAACAAGGTAAGTAAGGGGAAACTGTATTTATGTCAAGATTATTTTATGGTTTGCACTGCAACTAATATAACTGTGATCATAATATTATTACACAATTTTACTTCTAGCAGCAGAACAGGATGGAAGATGGCTGTTTGATGCTATTTTTTAAATCATCCTACATGCTTTGATATGTTAGATAAATTTGTCATTGTGTGATAAATGTGTTGAAAAGAATATCTGATTATTGTTTGAACTACATTATATGTTTTTATGCAGAGATGATGACTTTGGGGAAGGTCTCAGAAGTGAATTTGGGGAGACTCCCATTCAGGTTTTGGAAACAAGGTAAGTAAGGGGAAACTGTATTTATGTCAAGATTATTTTATGGTTTGCACTGCAACTAATATAACTGTGATCATAATATTATTACACAATTTTACTTCTAGCAGCAGAACAGGATGGAAGATGGCTGTTTGATGCTATTTTTTAAATCATCCTACATGCTTTGATATGTTAGATAAATTTGTCATTGTGTGATAAATGTGTTGAAAAGAATATCTGATTATTGTTTGAACTACATTATATGTTTTTATGCAGAGATGATGACTTTGGGGAAGGTCTCAGAAGTGAATTTGGGGAGACTCCCATTCAGGTTTTGGAAACAAGGTAAGTAAGGGGAAACTGTATTTATGTCAAGATTATTTTATGGTTTGCACTGCAACTAATATAACTGTGATCATAATATTATTACACAATTTTAAAATGTAGATGGTAAGGTTGTATGTCTAATATTGTTTATGAAATGTATTTCCACCAGATATTACGGTAGGCAGAAACAAAAACCAAAGTTTAATAGTTGTTTTTATATAATCCATCCATCCATCCATCCATTTTCTTCCTCTTATCCGGGGTCGGGTCGCGGGGGTAGCAGCCTAAGTAGGGAGGCCCAGTCTTCCCTCTCCCCAGCCACTTGGAGCAGCTCCTCTGGGGGAATCCCAAGGCGTTCCCTGGCCAGCCGAGAAACATAGTCCCTCCAGCGTCGTCCTGGGTCTTCCTCTGGGTCTCCTCCCGGTGGGACATGCCCGGAACACCTCACCAGGGAGGCGTCCAGGAGGCATCCTAACCAGATGCCCGAGCCACCTCAACTGGCTCCTCTCGATGTGGAGAAGCAGCGGCTCTACTCCGAGTCCCTCCCGGATGACTGAGCTTCTCACCCTATCTCTAAGGGAGAGTCCAGACCCTGCGGAGAAAACTCATTTCAGCCGCTTGTATCCGAGATCTTGTTCTTTCGGTCACAACCCAAAGCTCATGACCATAGATGAGGGTGGGAACGTAGATCGATCGGTAAATTGAGAGCTTTGCCTTTTGACTCAGCTCTCTCTTCACCACGACAGACCGGTGCAGCGCCCGCTTCACTGCGGATGCTGCACCTATCCGCCTATCAATCTCACGCTCCAGTTTTTATATAATGTATTTCTTTATTGTTATGGCTTTTCTGTGCTGCAATTTTAGTGGACATAAAATTAGAATAATACAGATGCACAATATTGACAATAAATATCTTTGAAGCTTATTTTTTTTATTATTTTATTTTTCTAACCACGTCACAGAAAATGTACAACTTTATAAATTTAAGAATTTTTAAAAAGATGACTTAATTAAAATTCTGTGTTCATGTATAACATACACTTGCACTGAACGTACGTATTTTAGTGCGTGTTAAAAATATGATTTTGTCTATACTTTCGAGTTAGTCTCATTAACTTTTATTGAGAAAATTTATTGTACTGGTTCCCAAGTACATGTTTCTTTATTTCATGATCAAACTTGATTATTGTTGCTTTAATAAAATATGTAATGTGTTTCCTCAGTATCAATGTTAGTTTGTTTTTTACGTTTATATTTTTTTTGTTTCAGTATGTCTTCGCTAGACATTCACGACGACAATGATGAAAGTGACTTGTTATTGCATGTTCTCTCCGTGCATGCGTGGGTTTTCTCCGGTTTCCTCCCACAGTCCAAAAACATGCATGTTAGACTGATTGGTAACTCTAAATTGACCCTAGGTGTGAGTGAGACAGGTCTCTCTTGTAAATGAGTCCCCGTGGCTCAACGAGGCTAGCCTGTATAAATAAAGGTTGAATGAATGAATGTTCTTCTTCCCCAGGTTGTCAGCGCTGTCCTGTTGATGATGATGGTGGTGGTGGTCCCACAGACAGCAGCAAAGCCACACAGGAAGTCCTTTGAAGGTTTAGCAGAAGAAACGGTC
>JBBPBX010071801.1:7079-18224 GCA_038048925.1 Garcialebias charrua | reverse complement strand
ATATACACACACACACATATATATAATAATTATTGGGAAGACCCCACTCCCTCCTCCTCCCACTCAAATAAGGTGTTGATGCATGTTGTTATATAGTGTGTTTAAAATGGGAGAGATGAGGTGGCGACTGGCACAGACCCACCCCCTCCCCAGAGAGCAGGCAATGCCCTTTCACCTCACAACCCTTGCCTAGAACCCTTAATGTCTACATGCTACATATGAGAGTGGGTACTAGTCCCAGAGGTGATAATGATTACACATCCCACCACCTATATCCACTGTGTGCCCACTCCAGACCTTATATATCCATGTGTTGTGAGAATGTTATGAGTGTCTAGTTAGGTTGTATAATAAAATTGGGACCCAGGTCTCCATGAACCATGGAGATGGAAGATTCTCCCCACAGCTCAGTAGTGCACCTGAACCCCAAGGCCCTGTTTGAGTGGTGGTGTGATGGAGTGGGCGCCTGGGCCGGAGGAAGATGTCGGGATGGGGAGGAAGAACTGAGGTGGCAACGCCCCCCACTTGGGGCAAGCTCCCCCACTGACCCCAGTAGGCACCCCCATTCTCCGAGATCTACCAGGGGAGGGAGGCTACAATACAGACACCTAGGAGCAGGTGGCAGCCGCACTACCAGGGCCCAAGGCCACGGACTGGCACATGGCCCTGAGGACCGACCAGAACCTGGACCAGTGACCACCACCCCCGAAACCGTCCAGACCCCACAACCCGATCCCCGGTCCAACACCCAGCCCCCCAACCAAAGAAGCCACCAAACTCCAACAAGGACAATCAGCCAGGAGTGCCTGAACGGCCACAGATGGTGCACCACGGCGACCGAGAGCGCACCCCCACCCCCGCACCTGATCACCGGCATGCCCTTCTTCAAGAAATATAGAAAATTCTAAAGAGTTCACAAACTTTCAAGCACCATTGTATGTATGCATGTACAAACCGGATTCCAAAAAAGTTGGGACACCAAACAAATTGTGAATAAAAACTGAATGCAATGATGTGGAGGTGCCAACATCTAATATTTTATTCAGAATAGAACACAGATCACAGATCAAAAGTTTAAATTGAGAGAATGTATCATTTTAAGGGAAAAATATGTTGTTTCAAAATTTCATGGCGTCAACAAATCCCAAAAAAGTTGGGACAAGTCCATTTTCACCACTGTGTGGCATCCCCCCCATCTTCTTACAACACTCAACAGACATCTGGGGACAGAGGAGACCAGTTTCTCAAGTTTAGAAATAGGAATGCTCTCCCATTCATGTCTAATACAGGCCTCTGACTGTTCAATCGTCTTGGGCCTTCTTTGTCACACCTTCCTCTTTATGATGCGCCAAATGTTCTCTATAGGTGAAAGATCTACAGGCTGGCCATTTCAGTACCAGGATCATTCTCCTACGTAGCCATGATGTTGTGATTGCTGCAGAATGTGGTCTTAAGGCTCCAGTATAGCTGTGCGTTGGGCAGCACGCCGCTCGACGCGCGCGTGCTGCGCGCAGGCAGTTCACAGTATAGCTCAGCGTGAAGCTCCAAATTCTTGACATAATTTGAGCAGCAGCAGGGCGGAGCATTTACCTACGGGACAAATTGAGGTCTCTGATTGGTCATTTGCTGACACGCTTACTGAATTGATTGACAGGTCGAATGGTGAAAGAAAAGGCACGGGCTGCGCAGCGGTATTTTGTGTTTTTATGTTAATAAAAAGTTCTAAAAAATAAAATAAAAACAGGGAGCGCTGGTCCTGCAGCCCACAGCCCACCAGGAAATATTTAGAACCTGGCGCATCCACGTTGGACATTTGGTTCGCTCGTGACAAATTCATTCATTCCTCCTCATCGGAGGAGGAAGCGAATGGTGACCGCTTCAAGCGATCACTTGACTTTTGGCAAAAAAAACAAAAGAAAAGTCCAGATCAGCGATGAAGAAGGGGAATTTAATACATTTGTGTCTCATACAAAACAGTCCGGCGCCGGGCAGTTTATTGTGAGACAACGCACGCGCGTAGGTGGTCGTAAAATTTGAGCTTAGCGCGTTCACGCCCGCGTTCAAAGGCTTGTGCCGCGGCGCTCACACGGCGTGCAGCGGCGTTCGGCCCAACGCAGAGCTATACTGGGGGCTTTACGCACAGCAATTGTTCCAGATTCGCTGAATCTTTTGATGATTTTATGCACGGTTGATGATGATAATAACCTAAAAGTCTTTGCTATTTTATGCTGGGTAACACCATTCTGGTATTGCTGCACTATCTTTCTGCGCAATAATGGTGGAATTGGTGATCCTTATACCATCTTGGCTTCTGAGAGACATTGACACTCTGAGATAGGGGTGTAACGGTACGTTAAAATCACATTTCGGTTCGGTTCAATTACAAGGAGGGCTCGGTTCGGTTTATTTTCGGTTTATTTTCTGTACAAAAAAAAAAAGACAAAATAAAGACTTACAAAATGTTTATTTTGAAAATATGCCAAAAATATGTTTGTATTGTATTGTAGTAATAAATAAAAGTGACCCATTTGGATGATATTTTAAATAAACAGCACTCTACAATAAATAAATTATATTAAAAATAATAAAAATCTTAATAAATACAATAACAGTCAGAACCAGAACAATAAGCAGCAACAGACTGTTTACAATCTAACTAATCAAGTTTTTGTCCAGTAGCAGCAGTGTGGCTGTATTTGTCCTCATTACTCACAACCTCTTCTTGGTGGGACTCCTGGAACAGTTCAGAGTTCAGTTCAGTCATCACACACTTCTTAGCTGCAGCAGGTGATCTCTGGTGGATTTCCCTGAAGTGGAAGAGAGATGCTACCTCTGTAACTGGAAATACTGGAAATAAAACACAGAGGTAAAAAAAATAAGTTAATAAGATTATGATTTTAAATAATAATAAATTATAAATAATAATTATAATAAAAGAACAATACCTCTTGAACGGTTGAATCTCTCACTCATCATCAGGGCAGGGCTTAAATCAGCTCCAGGACTTGTTGACGATCAGTTTTAGTTTTTTCATAAAGAGCTGAACTTTTTGACTTAAGTGTTGACGTGATGGATGTCTCATAGCAAGGATCATCTGCGCATAAAAACATTCAGACTTTAAAAACTCATACAGTTTGTGTTATTGATCTGGACCGATCTAAATTACCTGATGAAGTTGTTTAAATGCAGCTGTGTTGTTAGCGCTGTTTCTGTAACAGCTGCTGTTTCTTGGTTCACGTTCGGATGAAGTCGTTTCAAAAGAGTTCACGTTAGACGTGTTGCTGGCTGCTGCAGAGCCATTCTTGTGAAAACAACATCCACACACACAGCTTAGTGTGCTCGTCTTTTAACAAGAAAACCATAACGTTAACAAACAGGAGACCGCAGCGAGAAGCTAACGGCTAATGCTGCACGTGCTGCGCGATAATAGATCCGTGCTGAAACGCGCCCAGGAAATTTTGTTCCGCGGCGCATATATTAATGTTCAACGAGTGAAAAAATAACCGAAACGGTACGGAGGTGGACCGAACCGAACGTGCTGTACCGAAACGGTTCGGTACACCCACTACAACCGTTACAGGCCTACTCTGAGAAGCTCTTTTTATACCCAATCATGTTGTCAATTGACCTAATTAGTGTTAATTGGTCTTCCAGCTGTTTGTTATATGCTCAATTTCCTTTTTCCAGCCACTTATTGCTACTTGTCCCAACTTTTTTGGGATTTGTTGACACTGTGAAATTTTGAATCAACATATTTTTCCTTTAAAATGTTACATTTACTCAGATTAAACTTTTGATCTGTCATCTATGTTCTATTTACGAATAAAATATTGACATTTGCCATCTCCACATCATTGCATTCAGTTTTTATTCATAATTTGTTTAGTGTCCCAACTTTTTTGGAATCCGGTTTGTAGATTGTGATCTAAACACAGCGATGACTCATTACAATTTGTTTATGACCCTGTTTCTGTTTGTAGGTTAATTTATTATTTGCTTCTGTTCACGTGTCAGCATTTTTTTAGACATTTTATAATACTGTAATAAGAAAAATATGTGTCATTTATCATGAATCTACAATTTGCTAGAAGTTGTTTACCCTGTGGTTGTTTGTGTCACATCATCTTAACTGTAAAAATCATGTACTTCAGGGTCAACAATGAAAAGCTCATCATTCTGTTGATCTTTTATATAGCTGGCGTGAGCATATAATTTCCAAATCAACTATTTTGTGCAGATTTTTTCACCCAGTCACATCACAAATACAATCAACCATTAAAGCAATTACATATTTTTTCTTTAGTCATGTTGTTTCTGTCTTAAAGATGGCTCCAAATTCAAGCATCTTTAATTTAAATTGAGAGGGAACAGACCTGGAGCAAGCCTTTTGCTTATTTCCTTGAACTGTCACTTAAATACTGTAAGGACTAATTCATTAAACTTCTTGTCATTTCTGCTCTTATGTTTCCTGAGGTTAGGGTTTCTGTTTCAGTGCTCATGACAGTGAGTTATTTATTTGTGACTCTCTTTCTTGTGAGGGATTTATAGATTGTATTGTACACCCTCTAACTTCACTATTGTTGTTATTGGGCTTTGAAGAATCAGCTCTTTGTCATTTTTGATGAGTTAAGCTTGAGGGGTCTAAATGTAGTCAGAATTATTAACTGATGACCCGAAGAGAAGCCAAGCGGAGGAGGAACTGTGTAGAGACGTGGTTCCATTCAGTCGCTGCCAACATCATGTGATCTCACCAAAGCATTTTTCACAGATAACAACAAACAGTGATTATTTTGTCACAAGTAGCACAGAGTGTTGAGCCCGAGTGTTGCAGCGATCAGTGATTTTACACTTCATCACCGCTCTGCTTGGATCTCTAATTTAACCTGCAATTAATGAACATAAACTGAAATTGGGCTTGAAGCACAACTCACATATTTGTGAATGAAAATATTCTGCAGCTCGTAGAATAAGCCGTTCACTAAAAGCTCTGAATAATTTTGCATGGGTCACGGCCGGGTGTTGTCTGCTGTGAAAGTGGCATTTTGTAACACTTGGATTATTTAGAGGCCTTTGTGTGTGTACCCATGCTGTAGTGAGGTGTTGTTAGGGCCTTGGCAGCGCCTGTGGAAACATTTACCCGTAGCTCTTTGGATGCAGCGGATCTCTGAGCTGTACCACTACAAAGTGTTTTTTTATTCATTTTTTTAACAGAGGATAAGCATTTTTTGTCTCTTATTTGTGTTATCAATATGTATGTTGAATATATTTGTAAACTAGGATGATTCATTAACAAACTGCTGCCAGGAATTTCTAATTTTGCACATAACATCATACATTTTGAATTACTTATAGCTCATTTTAGTGCATGTTAAGACTAGAACTAGTGTTTGAGATCACTTAAGGTGCATTGTTTATGCTTTGTCATGCCTCCCGCTTGTTATTGAGATAAACGGCCCATAACTAGGGCTACTTCAGCTGCGTTAACAAGAAGTTTGTGAAGTGGGCTAAATGTGGATGTGAGACTTTTTACCGGTGGCTGTTTAAAGGGATTGTGACATGATTTTGTAAATTTGAATATTTGTCAGAACATATATATCTTATATCATTGAGCTCTGGTCGTTTTTGCATAATAAATTATAAATATATTAAAATTTCATTCCAATTTATGGTAATTTTTTACCATAAATTCTCTGGGACACGCCCCGTGAACTTATGCAAATCTTCATGTGACGTACACGTGGGCACTGGGCAAAAGGCGGAGCCTGGCTTGCCCCTTTGTTTGGTGAAAGATCGACTCTTTTTTTTTTGGTGTAACTTGAAAAATGCCATCACGTTGTAGCGCATTTGGGTGTTCTAATATCAGCAGCAGGGACGTGCAGAGGGGGGGGCTATGGGGGCTTGAGCACCTGCCCCTTTTTCTCCTTGCCCCCAAGTGCCCTTTTGGTAAAAAAATAAAAAAAAATTTTTTTTTTTTTTTTTTTAAATTTCCCATTCTAAGCCCTCCTCTGACACATAATAGCATGTACTAAAATTATTTATTTTATTTTATTATTATTATTATTGTATTTTGCCAGAAAAACAACATAATAAGCCCTCCGGTCACGTACCAACACTACATTCCCCACAATGCAACAGTAGTAGTAGGGGTGGGGCCAATCTGATCCGGAGTCGTGTCTCATGAACCCAGAGTAATAATGTTGTGCATAGACATCAAGACCTGCCTCACATTCAGGAAATCCCTTTCATTTTACAGCCAGCTACAGCGTGTGGATTGAGTGAGTAGCACTTTAGTTAACAGCTAGCCAACTTTTCATCGTAACATGTCCGCTGTGTGGAAGTATTTTACACTAAACACAGCAAGACAGCAACGTGCAATGTCTGTAGAGCCATAGCGCCACATTAAACCGCGGTCAAGTTAGTTTTATATTGGACATTTGTGCTCCGGGGCTTCAGCGGGACGCCACTCTTGCTGAACTGAAACAGGGAGACAGACCGCGGCCAGCTGCGTCCAGTCCGACCCGCTGTCTGACCGTCTCGTAGGAGGGAGAGGCTGAGAGTGGCTGACCAAAATCAGAACGCCCGCCCTGGATTGAAAAATAAAAACACACTGCTGAAGCCACGGAGCTCAAATGTTCACCGATAAGTTGTTAAACTTCATCATAATTAATGACCAACAGCTATCAGCTGTAGAAAATGAAGGATTTTGCAGCTTGATACGAGCAGCCAACAATCATTAAAAAGCATATTAAT
The DNA here is from genome assembly GCA_038048925.1 of Garcialebias charrua. Classification (NCBI taxonomy): domain Eukaryota; kingdom Metazoa; phylum Chordata; class Actinopteri; order Cyprinodontiformes; family Rivulidae; genus Garcialebias; species Garcialebias charrua. The sequence continues at coordinate 11,474 of JBBPBX010071801.1, read as the reverse complement.
TAAAAATCACAAGAAAACTGTGTTAAAAAAACATAAACAGCTACATTATAAAACAATGTAAAATACAGTACTAAAATCGGGAACATGTCTGTGTTGATTTATGCCAAGAACTTAGCAGATGTAAAGCTATTTAATATTTTATTTAATCCATTTATTCATTCATTTAAAAGAAGTACTAAGACAGAGTACATGTGTGTGAATGAGAGGGAGGCCAGTGGAACAGTGAGGCTACAAGGAGCAGAGGTCACAAAGATGCAGGACTTCAAGTACTTGGGGTCCACTGTCCAGGAAAATGGGAAATGTGGTAAAGAGGTGAAAAAGAGAGTCCAAGCAGGATGGAGTGATGGAAAAAAGTTTCAGGAGTGATTTGTGACAAAAAGGTGTCAGCAAATGTCAAAGGAAAAGTTTACAAGACAGCTATATTGTATGGTCTGGAGAAGGTGTCATTGAACAAAAAGACGGGAAAGAACTGGAAGTGTCAGAAATGAAGATGCTGAGGTTCTCCTTAGGAGTGACAAGGATGGAGAAGATCAGGAATGAGATCATCAGAGGTACAGCACATGTTGAACAACTAGGAGATAAAGTTAGGGAGGACACACTGAGATGGTTTGGACATGTCCAGAGGAGGGACAGTGGGTATATTGGTAGAAGGATGTTAGAAATGCAGCTGCCAAGAAAAAGACAAAGAGGAGATATATGGATGCAGTTAGAGAGGACATAAAGGTAGTTGGAGTGAGGACAGAGGATGCAGAGGACAGAGTGAGGTGGAGGAGGATGACTCACTGTGGCGACCCCTCAAAAGGGAAAAGCAGAAAGAAGAAGAAGAAGATTCATTCATTTAAAAGAGATAAAATAAAACAAATTAATCAAAAAGAAAACATTGAATGAAAAGAGTGCAGAAAGAAGAAAAAATATTCTTATATCACCCCCTTATAATAAACATTGAACCAGTCCGTCCCTTGGCTTGTAGCAAATTTGTTTTTTTGGCCCTCCATGTATGTTTGACTTTGACATCCCTGGCTTATGCAATAGGGAGCACATTGCCCGTCCAAAACCTATCATCTCTCCATAATGGATATATGTCCGATCTTCTAACTTCCTTTGCTGCATAATGTACATTGCATTTATTCTAGCGTTAGGTAAATGTATCTTGAAGGAAAATAGCACTTAAATAAAAGTACAACAAGAATATTCATTTAGAATTAAAAATAACTCACCCTGAACTACCATAATATATATAATGTATGTAATAACCAATCAAGTTGCTCCTGTCCAATAAAAGCGTACAAATGAAGGGGAAAAAACTCTATCCAGACTTTAAGTAAGTTTAGGGTCTGGTTTGCAGAGTATGGAGTTAAATTTGTTTCACAATTATTCAATGAAAAAAAAACTAACCTCAGTTAAGTAAAATAAAATTGTAATCAAAACTTTTGGAATTGTAACAATTTCTTCTTTTTTTTAAATAAAAACTTAATTTAAAAAAAAATTAAATAACTAATTTTTCTCTCGTGAACTTAAAAAGTTATTTGCAAAACATAAACTTTTATTTGCACACATCAGAAATCTTTTTTTTTTGCTATTTTAGGCTCTGCCCACGATGTCATGTGAGAATCGCAAGCAAAACTTTGAATGACAAACGAAAACTTAGAATAGCAAGCAAAGATTTCTGACATGCGCAAATAATTATTTCACTTCATGACACAAAAATTTGTGATTTTAATTTAAAAAAGTTTTTTAAGCAAAACTTTTATTTGTTTAAAAAAAATTACAATTCAAAATATCTTGATCACAATTTTATTTTATGTAATTGAGGTTAGTTTTTTTAATAGAATATTTGTGAAACAAATTGAACTCCATAGGCAAGGTCCCATTTTCATAATTTTATAGATTACAGTACACTAAAAAGTTGCACTGTGCCCTTGTTTTTCAATTTTGTAATTTATCGTAGTTTATTAAACTCTGAAAGCTATGTGACTTTGTTAATATTCTGTCCTAAAATGTGGTTAAATGTGCCCCTTTTTTTCTGAGCACCTGCCCCTTTAGTGGGCTCTGCACGTCCCTGATCAGCAGTGAACAAGTGAGCCTTCACAAATTCCCAAAAGATGAGAAACTTTGCCTAGAATGGAAGTACAGAGAACTTGTGACCGATGGGTTCCTACTGAGAGTCTTGTCTGCAGAGACCATCTTACTGCCTATCAGGTACGAGCTGTTGTTTGTTTTTATTTGGGGAGAGTCTATTAATGAGAGTTTTGGATGATTTACTGTTTAAAAAAGATATATGTCAGACGTGAGGTCTATCTGCCGACATCTGCTTGCTAACAGACATTAGCATAGCTCCCGAGTCAACACGGGTGCTATTTAGGTATTTTTAAATTATGTCGGCGTGATCAGGTACGATTTGTTGTTTGTTTTTATTAGGGGAGAGTCTATTAATGAGAGTTTTGGATGATTTACTGTTTAAAAAAGATATATGTCAGACGTGAGGTCTATCTGCCGACATCTGCTTGCTAACAGACATTAGCATAGCTCCCGAGTCAACACGGGTGCTATTTAGGTATTTTTAAATTATTTCGGCGCGACCAGGTACAATTTGTTGTTTGTTTTTATTAGGGGAGAGTCTATTAATGAGAGTTTTGGATGATTTACTGTTTAAAAAAGATATATGTCAGACGTGAGGTCTATCTGCCGACATCTGCTTGCTAACAGACATTAGCATAGCTCCCGAGTCAACACGGGTGCTATTTAGGTATTTTTAAATTATGTCGGCGTGATCAGGTACGATTTGTTGTTTGTTTTTATTAGGGGAGAGTCTATTAATGAGAGTTTTGGATGATTTACTGTTTAAAAAAGATATATGTCAGACGTGAGGTCTATCTGCCGACATCTGCTTGCTAACAGACATTAGCATAGCTCCCGAGTCAACACGGGTGCTATTTAGGTATTTTTAAATTATGTCGGCGCAATCAGGTACGATCTGTTGTTTGTTTTTATTAGGGGAGAGTCTATTAATGAGAGTTTTGGATGATTTACTGTTTAAAAAAGATATATGTCAGACGTGACCTGGACTATCTGCCGACATCTGCTTGCTAACAGACATTAGCATAGATACCCGAGTCAACACGGAGTGCTATTTAGGTATTTTTAAATTATGTCGGCGCGATCAAGTAACATCAGTATGTGTTTTTATTCATGGAGGGTTTATTAATGAGAGCTTTGGATGATTTACTGTCTTAAAATGATAGATCTCAAACGCAATCGGACATGCTCAAAGCCACGAAGCTCCCTGCACGTTTTTTTTAAAGCTGAATCGTAAAAGTTAATAAGTTTTCCATTAATAGAGTATACAATAAAATGATTTGAGCAAGATTAAAACTTCTACTGCTTATATTGACCTTCCAAAACTGAAGACAAATCGCTTAGATCAACACTAGAAATGCTGCACTCGTCTGAGTCGACATGCTCCGCCATTATTAATTACATGCGCGTTGAGCAGCGGCTCCCCACGTGTACGTCAAATGACGGTTTTGCGGAATGCACGGAATTTTAGGGGCGTGTCCCAGAGAAATGACTACCATAACTTGGAATAAAAATTTAATATATTTATAATTTATTATGCAAAAACGACCAGAGCTCAATGATATAAGATATATATGTTCTGACAAATATTCAAATTTACAAAATCATGTCACAATCCCTTTAAGTTGCAATTTCCACATTGTGCACATGTGGAGACAACACAAGTGAGTGAGACTCTTTTCTGCCTCTCTTTTTTTTTTACACTCACCCTACATTGCTCCTTTGTTTAAGCTCCTCGTGGGCAAACCCTGGTTTGTAAGAAAGCAGATTACACCATGCCTCCTCATGGCCACAGTTTGGAACAGTACATGTAGTTGGATTTGCTTCTGCATACCTGCTGAGCCTTTGAGTCGATCAGCCTAGCTGCTGGGCACGTTTGAATACGAGCGATGCAGGAAGATGTTTAGAATTCCCTCCACGGCGCAGCAAACTGAGCTTTGCAGAGATTTCTCATGAGTTTAGTGCTCCTTGCTCCAAGATTTGTGAATGAAAGGTTTATAAAAAGAACAGTTCAATGTGGACAGCATTGAGTACTGAGAGACTGTCATCTCCTTAACCCATTTACTGACCCTTAAACGTGGCACTGGTGCAATATTCTGTGAACCCATGAATGCATGGCAATAAAAAAGAAGTGTATGAATAACTATTGTATAATAAACTCTTTTTTTTTTGCACATTCAAAAGTAGCGAGGAAAACCCTGTAGCCATGTTTTTTTGGGGGGGGATTTGCCTGAGCAAGTTCAAGTCTGACTGAAGAGAAGTCTGGAACCAAGAGTCTGTTTCACCATCCATGAACAAGCAACAACTATTGCCTCATGC
>JBBPBX010071800.1:0-18224 GCA_038048925.1 Garcialebias charrua | reverse complement strand
TAGTAATAAAAGTAAACAGTATTAATAAATGTAAACAGAGAATGTAAACAGTATTATGATTATAGGCAGTGATGTAATACAAACATTAGTGCAAGTATGAGAAGTAGTGCAAACTGTATGAGCACATGACCGAGAGTTTAGTGAATAACCCGTTTGATGACACAGAGTCCAGTGTTAAAATCTTTGTGTTGTGTGGTAATGTGTGAGAAAGTTTTAGTGTTAAGGCAGTTCAAATGGGAGGGGGGGCAGAGCAGGCAGAGTGTTTAGCATCCTGACTGCCTGATGAACAGAGCTGTCTCTCAGTCTGCTGGTTCGAGCCTGGAGACTCCTCAGTCTCCTCCCTGATGGCAGCAGTCTAAAGCGGCTGTGTAGTGGGTGTGTGGGATCACCTGCCATGCGGTGGGCTTTCCGAGTGAGGCGTTTGCTGTGTAAGTCCTGCAGTGAGGGGAAGGAGGTGCCGACTATCTTCTCAGCTGCTCTCACAATGCGCTGGAGGCTCTTGCGGCAGGATGCAGTACATGCACCAAACCACACAGTGATGCAGCTGGTCAGGACACTTTCTATGGCACCTCTGTAGAAGGTGCTCATGATGGGGGTTGAAGCTCCAGCCCTTTTCAGCTTGCGGAGAAAGTAGAGACGCTGGTGAGCCTTCTTTGCCAGTGCTGCAGTGTTCCTGCTCCAGGACAGGTCCTTTGAGACGTGCACTCCCAGGAACTTGGTGCTGTCTACTCTCTCCACTGCGGTGCTGTTGATGGTCAGAGGGGCATGTTGGGCATCCTTCTTCCTGAAGTCCACAACAATCTCCTTTGTCTTCTCCACGTTGAGAGTGAGATTGTTGTGTCCGCACCACAAGGCCAGGCGGCTCACCTCGTTCCTGTAGTCCGTCTCATCGTTGTTGCTGATGAGACCCACCACTGTTGTGTCGTCCGCAAACTTGATGAAGTGGTTGGAGCTGTATGATGGTGTGCAGTCGTGTGTTAGCAGGGTGAATAGAAGGGGGCTCAGTACACATCCTTGTGGGGCCCCTGTGTTCAATGTGATGGTGCTAGATGTGTTACTCCCGACTCGTACTGTCTGTGGTCTCCCAGTCAGGAAGTCTAGCAGCCAGTTACACATTGAGGTATTCAGCCCCAGACTGTCCAGTTTAAGGATGAGCTGTTGGGGGATGATGGTGTTGAATGCCGAGCTGAAGTCGATGAACAACATTCTAACATAGGAGTCCTTCGTGTCCAGATGTGTGAGAGCTGTGTGAAGGGCAGAGGAGATGGCATCGTCGGTTGAGCGATTAGGTCGGTATGCAAATTGGAAGGGATCCAGGGAGTCAGGGAGGACAGATGTGATGCTTTTCATGACTAGCCGTTCAAAGCACTTCATCAGGATGGGGGTGAGTGCTACTGGGCGATAGTCATTGAGGCATGCGGGCGTTGCCTTCTTTGGGACAGGGATGATGGTGGTGGCTTTGAAACAGGTGGGGACGATGGCCTGGCTCAGTGAGATGTTAAAGATGTCCGTGAAGACCGCTGCGAGTTCCCCTGCACAGTCCTTCAGCACACGACCAGGTATGTTGTCAGGACCAGAGGCCTTCCGGGCGTTAATCTTGATGAATGATCGCCTTACGCTGTCTGAGGACAGCGTCAGCACCTGGCCATCAGGAGAGGGGGGGAGTTTATGTGCTGGTGTGCTGTTACTTGCCTCGAACCGAGCAAAGAACTCATTCAGTTCATTCAGCGCAGAGGCTGAGCTGTCACAGGTCTGGGGGGGTGGTTTGTAGTTTGTGATGGTCTGTATTCCCTGCCACAGACTGCGTGTATCCCTGCTGTCCTTGAAACGGTGAGCTATTTTCCCAGAATACTGCCTCTTTGCCTTTCTGATGCCCCGGTCCAGGTTGTTTCTGGCTGCCCTCAGGCCCACCTGATCTCCCGCTTTGAAGGCAGCATTCCTGGCTTTCATGAGTCTGTGAACCTCAGCTGTCAGCCATGGCTTCTGGTTAGCCCGAACAGTGATGGTTTTAAGGTTGGTTACATCATCAATGCACTTGGTGATGTATGAACATACAGTGTCTGAGTACTCCTGGAGACATGTGGTGTTGTTTGTGGTAGCAGCTTCTTTGAACATACTCCAATCTGTGGTGTCAAAACAGTCCTGGAGTGCCTCTGAAGACCCCTCTGGCCACACTCGTATCTGTTTGCGGACTGGTTTTGTGACTTTCACCAGTGGCCTGTATGCTGGCTTTAGCATGACACAGATATGGTCCGAAGCACCAATGTGGGGGAGGGGGACAGCTCTGTAGGAATTTTTCATGGTGGTGTAAACCTGGTCCAGGGTGTGGTTTCCTCTTGTTGCAAAGTTTATGTTTCTGTATGTTTTTGGTAATACACTCTTTAAATCTGCATGGTTGAAATCACCAGCCGTGATGAGAAAAGCATCAGGGTGGGCTGTTTGTTGCTCACTGATGTGCAGATATAGTTCATTCAGTGCCTCACCTCTATCTTTGCTGTTGGAGCTTGGAGGGATATATACAGCAACAATCAAAACAGCTGTAAACTCCCTCGGTAAAAAGAACGGTCTGCATTTAATAGTCATGAACTCCACTAAATGTGAGCAGTGTTTGTGGACCACAGCAGCATCACGACACCATGCGTTGTTGATGTAAACACAGAGCCCGCCTCCGCGAGTCTTACCTCCCTTGATGAAAGCTCGGTCCGCTCTGTAGCATGTTAGCTGCTCCAGCTGAATAGCATGGTCCAGAACGTTGTTGTTAAGCCACGTTTCCGTGAATACAAACACACAGCAGTCTCTCACAGTCTTTTGTGTCGTTCGTAGCAGGCGTATATAATCCAATTTGTTGTTCAGGGAGCGCACGTTAGCCAGAACCATGGATGGAATAGCCGGCCTGTGTGGGCTAGCTGCTAGCCTAGCTCTGATACCTCCGCGTTTACCCCGCTTCTGTTTCCTGTCACGCCGCTTGTGGCGTTTCCATGGCGGGCGCGGTGAAGCGTCACGCCGCTTGTGGTACTTCCACGGCGGGCGCGATGAAGGGAAGGTCGGAGCTGGCTTCCAGAGCAGCTCGCAGTCACGAAGCTCACGTAACTCCTCCTCAAGCTCATTTAGCTTCTCCTGGAGTTCGCTGTTTATTCCCAAATGAGCGGTTTTTCCGACATCAAGCAGGAATTCACGGCTATACTTGCGTTCTTGAACACGTAGACAAGACAAAGACGTGCCGGCAAGTTGCGGCGTGCAGGACAAAACAGACGAAAGCACCGTGTTGGGAGAGAGAGAAGCCGCAACGTTTGCACGCGCCGCCATCTTGGATTTTTTACAGATACAGAAAACCATACAGAATGCCCGTGCCGGGTCAACACAGTCTCTATACGCACAGAAGTGGTGCATTTTTGAAGCCTGGTGCTCAGAAAGAAATATCATTTCTTATGCTTGCGACTTGGCTCAACTCCTAACTTTCCTTCAGGATTTACTGGAAAAGGGTAGTTCTTATTCAACGATTAAAGTGTTCCTTGCAGCTATCTCTGCTTGTCACGAGGGCTGGGGAGTGGGGACACAGGACTCATGGAGCACATCCAATCATAATGATATATCTGAAAGGTGTGCTTTGAACCAAGCCACCCAGCAGGACCTTGACCCCTGGTTGGGATCTTGGCCTGGTCTTGGGGGCTCTTTGCGACCCGCCATTCGAGCCTCTGAGCGAGATTAAGATAGATCTTCTATCTTATAAAACTGCTCTTCTCCTGGCTCTTTGCTCAGCGAAACGCGTGGGTGACCTCCACGCTCTATCTGTACATCCGTTATGTACCATATTCGCCCCTGACGGGTCAAAGGTCACCCTGAGGCCTAATCCCACTTATACTCCCAAGGTCTTGACCTTCAACCATAGGAGTCTAGACTTTGACCTCTCCTCCTTCCCACCTGCCCCTGTCCTTACTCAGGAACAGGAGAGACTAAAGGCTCTCTGCCCTGTGAGAGCTTTATGCACTTACATACAGAGAACAGCCGAATGGAGGGAAACAAACCAACTGTTCGTCTGCTTTGCCGCACCTGCTACAGGAAAGGCCCTATCAAGACAGCGCCTCTCACATTGGGTGACGGAGGCCATTAAAAGGGCGTACAGTAGCAAAGGTCAACAAATGCCCCCTGGAATGCACGCTCACTCAACTAGGGGCTTGGCCACTTCGTGGTCATTGTTCAAGGGCGTGCCAGTTGAAGACATTTGCGTTGCTGCGAACTGGAGCTCATCAAACACTTTTGAAAAGTACTACAGTTTGGATGTTACTGCATGTGATGTCACTCAGGCTGTTCTTTCTAATACACAATAGAAAGTAGCTTTGAGATGCCTACTGGTCAAAGGCAGACATTCACACTAGCAGGCATTTTACTGAGCATTTCAAGGGCGTGAATGAATTACGTTCCCATAGCAAGTATGTTGCACCGAGAGACCACACTGAAAGGGAACTGAAAGTTATGCACCATAACTCATGTTCCCTGAAGGAAGGGAACGAGGTGCAACATAGCTGGCCCTTTTCAATGCTGAAAGCTCGGTGAAGTGCAATTTTGGAGAAAGTTGGAGGGGCGTCAGTCGCTTAAGTACCTAAAAGTCGGTACCTCTGGCGCGGGGTGACGTCCCCTGCCGTAAAAGGTGTGAATATATTTCTTCAGGTAATCACGCGGGGGCGCAATTCCCATAGCAAGTATGTTGCACCTTGTTCCCTTCCTTCAGTGAACATGAGTTATGGTGCACAACTTTCAGTTTCTTTACTAGGGTTTTCACCTATAGCTCCAGTAACCAGAATCAATGACTGGGCGATTGGTGGAATTTGTAGCTGCACAAAGAACATAAATTAACATGCAGATGCAAGTCATAGCATTGCAATAAGTTGTCTGAACCATATCCAAGCTGAATGTGATTGCAGTCTAGACATGTAGCAAGCATGCAAGACAGCAAAGCCGTGCTGGTGTGTTTAGGTTCTATAACATTAATATGCTACAACTCCCCAATACACTGCCAATATATTCATAAACCACCACAACCTCATCATTCAGTGTAAAGTAGGTGCCAACAATGCTAACCAATGTGTTGTCTTAGATCACCATTGCACAGCAACTGGCCAGTATATTAGCACTGAGTCATACAACCAAACAATACCAAATACTTTACTTTGTAAAACCATCCATCCATTATTTTTACCCACTTCTTCTTTTTCGGGTCATTGGGGCCACTGACGCCCATGTCCAACAATCCCTGTACAAGAGGTGGGGTGCACCCTGGATACGTCGCAAGTCCATCACAGGGCTACTTATAGAGACAAACAGACAAGCAATCATTCAGAGTCAGAGAGAGTCAGAGTCAGAGAGAATTTATTGTCATTTGCACCGCATGTAGTACATGTGTTGAAAACGAGATTATGTACACAGGGTCCCAGTTACATCCAACAACAAATGCAAGAGAAAAACAATAATAACATCTAGGATTAACTAAGAGAGACATCACATCAGCTAGTAATACACTAAGCCCTAATGTAGTAGAAAAACATCATTATAAACAGCAGCACGAACATGAGCAGATGGTCACAGATGAACGCAGCAACAAGAAACAGATCAGTATCAGTATGATGTGACATTTTGCAGTGTTTATTCTTATTATTTATTTATTCATGAGTCTGACAGCTTCAGGGTAGAAGCTGTTCCTCAGTCTAGTGGTTCTACACTCACACTCAGTTCACACTCATTCTAACCAAAGCCCAACAATAACGTAACTATCTGTATGAAATCAAAATGAGAAAAAAGGCAATGATTAACGTCATATGAAAAATAATTTAAGAACACAACAAATACAACAAATGTTAAAAGCAGGATTATTGGAGACTGTTGATTCAAAATTTCATCTACAAACTAGTTTTATTCTGTCCCCACTATATGCAAATTATCCCAGACAAGAGACCAACTGGTTTGTTGAGCTGCAACATAAAATTAAGAAGTAAGTTACCCACCAGTAAGCTAGCAATATATAAAACACAATACTGTATGTGTCATTAGAAAGATTGGACATATCAGATCCACCAGGCCAGGGTCTGTCAACCATCTGCTTAAATGCAGAGGATGTTTAACAAACGCTGCAAAACACATTTGGGTACATGCTGTAATTTTTCAGGAATGCATCACCAATGTCACCAGTGGAAGGTTGGAACTCAAATGTTACTCTGTGTTGTAAATGAAAAATCCCTATCACCGGGCTATGGGACTCACTGTATTTGATGGGAGGGGTCTTCCTTTTGAGGCTGAACAACACTGGTCTCTAACACAGGCTTAACTCTCCTCACCTATAGCTCCAGGTCAACTCTAATAGCAATCAATGAAGACCCAGGCACAATAGCTAATTCAATTTCACTGCACCAATTTTCTCATCAGAGCTCAAGGTCCTGTCCCCAGCCGATAGGGCCCCAGAACATGTCTGGAAGTGTGAGGATTTATCCAGGCTGTCAGCCACCCTTCTGCAATAGACACAGATAACAGGATTGTTGGAGAAGAACGAAAAGCAGGGAGAGGTGAGGAGCAGAGTGAGAAGAGAGCTTCACCTGCCTGTATGCCCAGAGTAGAATCCACTTCTTTCCCAATATATCTCCTATAAATAAATAAAAACCTAATCAAGGGGCTTCGCTTCCTGCTTTGCTGTCATCAATGTGATTTCAGAGACTTAGTGCAGGAAGGGTGGAAAAAGAGGAGAAGAGGTCTAGAAGAAAGTGGAGGAGTGCGGTGCATGTCTCAAGGGTGCCGAGGGAAGATTAACATCTGTGTGGCTTCGGTTCACTTACCTGGGGTTCATGATTTCCTGGCTAAATGGTGCTTATCCCAAATGGCAAAAAGTGAGAGCAAGGTGGATAAGAAGAGAGGCTGCACCCTGCTCTTGCTGTCTGTCAGCTGGCGACCCATGGGACAAAGGTTTGAGGAGAAGGGATCAAAGACAAACCAAAAAGAGGAGCAAAGCAGTACGTGAACGACTACAGGGGGAGAAAGATAGAACCAATGATCCTTTTCTGTCTCCTTTAATCTCTGCCTCCTTTATTCCCTTGTCTTTTGCTTGGCCATTCTGCTCTCTTGGACAATACCCTGCTGTCCACACTAGTCATACTAAATAATAGAAGGCCAGAGTGAGTTCTAAATGTTCACCAATCTCCTACATGCATTGGGACAACAGAATAAACAATACAAACATCTGAGACTCAAGAGCCCTAAGGCTCTGTACCCTGGCTCAGGCTTTGTGAAGTGTGTAACTGTATATGAAGATGTTTGTGTATATAGGCGCACACACATTTTTTTTTTCTTCTTGTGTGTACGTGAACATTCAAATGTCGTGTTCAGCAATATGAAGGCAGATATTCTATGGGGGAGAGGTGGCGCAGTGGTTAGAAATGGTGGGCCAGTGACAGACCCGGCTGCAGAAACAATTCAAAGGGGGGGCATTCTATTTTTTCAAGGGGGCACATTTTTTTCAACAACCATTTTATTTGCTTCAAGTTGAACAGCGGCTCTGTGACCACTCCTAATTCTGTACAGTGCTGTGAAGAAACAATCTCAATAAAATCATGAAATCTAAACAAAAAATAAGAAAAGAAAAAAAAGAACAAGACAACACAACCTGTAGTGCTATGTGCATTCAATTAACAGTCAAACAAATAATAATAAATAATAATAAATAATCAAAGTCAAAAGTCAAGTCAAAGTCAACTTTATTGTCAGAACTGCAATATGTACAGGACATACACAGGATTGAAATTGCATTTCTCTCTCAGTCCCTCGGTGCAACAGTAACCATTTAAACACTAAACAATTAATAAACAAGCATAAAATGAAATAATAAAAGTTTAGTACTGTCCTGAGTTTTTTTGCATAGTAGTTTTCATAGTAGTATAAAAGTATAAAAAGTTTCACCAACACCAAAAACACCAACATTTAATAAACATAATCATAAAATGAAATAGAGTGTAATACTGTCCTGAGTTTTTTCATAGTAGTTTTCCATAGTAGTATAAAAGTATAAAAAGTTTCACCAACACCAAAAACACCAACATTTAATAAACATAATCATAAAATGAAATAGAGTGTAATACTGTCCTGAGTTTTTTCATAGTAGTTTTCCATAGTAGTATAAAAGTATAAAAAGTTTCACCAACACCAAAAACACCAACATTTAATAAACATAATCATAAAATGAAATAGAGTGTAATACTGTCCCGAATTATAAAGTATAAAAAGTATATCTATAAAATAAATGAAGGTTCTGGCATTTGACATTTGTAAAGAGTGACAAAGCAGCATATGAGGTTAATGTACACAGTATATGTATGAGGTAGTTGATATTGGTATAGAGACAAAGTGGCATTATGCAATAAGGCTACGGTAGTAATGTTTGTTTAGTCCCTTTCCAGCTTACACTGCATGCTTCCAGTTGTGGAAACCAGTCATACTGAAAGTAGATCACTGTTTCTGGATCCTTGAAACATTCTGCATGGGTAGCAGTATGCAGCATCTGCCTGAACTGAATACTCCAGCCAGGTAAAACGCCCATACCATGAACTGCAGAATGACCTTTTTATCCCAGAGAAAATGCGTGAAGGAAAACCCTTCAGAAGTGGTCTTTCGGGGTTTTCTGTGCCAAGGTCACTAGGCTGGAATGGCCTGTTGACATTCCTCCTCTCAGCTGTAATGTTACCACAGACTGGCTGAGCACTGCTCTGTTCTGCTCCTTGTGCTTCCTAGCTGCTGTAGCTAACCCTCCTAGCATGAATGTTTACTCCAGAGTTGACTTCAGTGCTGACATTTCCAACTGAAATGGATGGTGCCGCTTCCTGTCCGCTCTCATTTAATCCACTGTCAGTGTCATTCGTTGTTGTCCTCGTTTTTTTGTGGAAAAAAGTCCGAATATCCATGATACACGTGTTACAGGTCCCGAGTGTTACTGCTGCAACACTGATGAGACAATCTGAAGGATAATAAAAATAGAAGTCAGGGATGACGACCATGGTGTTGCCGTTTGAATCCAGATAGCATGTTTATTTACAGTATTTGTTGACAAACAAATCTTTTACAGTGTACATGTACTGTACTAATGTTTTACAAACCTGGTTTTCTTATTTTACAAGTATTACGTAATTAGCTTTTCACATTTTCACCCTTCACTTAGATGAAGACAATGTGTCAAACAGAATAAATAAATCAACTGTTTTAGAGCTCTACTGCACTTATTTCTATATTTACTGATATAAGCATTAAAATGTACACTGACTTTAACTGAACACCGATCAAACATAAAATGACAAGGCTTACAAAAGATGCAGAATCTAAATTATCCTTGTTCCACCTTTAACCTCAGTTCCCACACTTAGTGGTCTGAATATTATTCATTACAAAAACAAAGTAAAACTCAAAAACCCGGAGTTAGTAAGGTATCACGTCCTTCTATTCACTTTCCCTCACGAGACCTTCCCAGCGGGCTGGGCAGACTGCCAGATTTAACGTGACTGTTAAAACAACTACCGGCAAAATGGTGCACAGAAACCGCCACACAGTATGATATGTGCTGGTCACATAAGAGGTAAACATCTTACATCGTATTTATGAGGTGTTTTCACCATGTACTGACCTGAAGGATAATAAAAATATAAGTCAGGGATGACGACCGTCCGTTGCGTTGCCGTTTGAATCCAGATAGGTGAAACCGGAACCGGAAGTCCGCCCCCAAAACCAACCTGGAAGCAATGCACCCCCCAAAACAAAGGTCCCGCCCCCTCGAACTGTAGTTGGCTAGAATGTTGCATTGGCTTCATTGATTGGTTGAATTGTATGACTAACAAACAGAGATAGGAAAAATGGAAAGATGTTACACTCAGAGATTAAAAAAAATAACTTCCCGTCGTCGTCCAGCCAGGGGGGCACAGCTGACTCTGTGTGCCCGCCCATGCCGCCAGGCCTGGCCAGTGATCGGAAGCTCACCGGTTCAAGCCCCGGTACCGACACCATCAAAAAAAAAATGTGGGTGGAAAAAGGTGAAACACCCACACCTGCCTCCACCCTCATTCGCCCCACTCTGGGCCCCTGAGCAAGGCCCTTAACACCCACCATCTGCTCCCTAAACAGATCTCTCTTGAAAATGAGTTCTCGTGGCTCAATGAGACTACCTGGATAAATAAAGGCTAAATTAAAAAAATAAAATACTTTGTAAAAATTATTGTGTCTCTAGCACCATTTGGGATCTTATGATGGAAACAATCATCTAACCACACCAAACCTTACCTTTATCCAACTTAATACATGTGTAGACAGTAATTTGCACACATGCATTTTATGGATCCAGTTGTAGATAAATATAAATAAGTGCATGTGCTCACGGGCTCAAAAGCTCAGCCACATGTCTTAAATGTTAATAACAAATATTTTAACACATACATTTGGTCTAATTTATGATTCTGTGTAACAAGCAAAGGCCAAACAGTCCTTTTGCAACAAAGACAATTAACACAAGCTTTGAATTCCATTCAGACATGGTCAAGGAATGTGTCCTAAGTCCAGATCTGCCAGTCAGCAAATGCCATGCATTGCATGCTGCATGGCAAGTTAAAGGTATTGTGACATGATGTTGGAAATTTTCATATTTGCCACAACATATATATATATATATCTTATATCATTCAGCTCTGTTCGTTTTTGCAAAATAAATTATAAATATATTCAAATTTCATTCCAATTTATGGTAATTTTTTCTCTGGGACACGCCCCATGAATTTATGCAAATCTTCATGTGACGTACACGTGGGCACTGGGCATAAGGCGGAGCCTGGCTTGCCCCTTTGTTTGGTGAAAGATCCCTCTTTTTTTGTTGTGTAACTTGAAAAATGCCGTCACGTTGTAGCACATTTGGGTGTTCTAATATCAGCAGTGAACAAGTGAGCCTTCACAAATTCCCAAAAGATGAGAAACTTCGACAAGAATGGACCAGACAAGTGCAGAGAACAAGGGACCGATGGGTTCCAACTAAAGAGTCGTATGTCTGCAGCGACCATTTTACTGCCGATTGTTTTCAGGAAACACCTGGTATAAAAGAATCTTTATGATTACCAGTAAGATATAGAAGACTTTTAAAACCGGATGCTATTCCTACAATTTTTAAAAGAAAATCTACAGAAGAAAGTCCCACAGGAGCTACCACATCTAAACAACGCAGGGAAGCTACCGTCGTAAAACTGTCCAGGAAAAGAGTAATAATAATAATAATTAATTCAATTTATAACGCACTTTTCATTACTGAAAATCTCAAAGTGCTACACATATATTGAATGCTACACACATTCATAAACCGGTGGCGGCAGACTACCATGCAAGGTGCTTTCCAGTCCTACCGGGAGCAACTCAGGGTTAAGTGTCTTGCCCAAGGACACAACGACACATGGTGCGGGTCCCGGGAGTCGAACCGCCAACTTTCCGATCGGGAGACGACTGCCATTACCACTACACCACGGCCGAGTAAGTCTTTTGTGTAAACATAATCGGAGGTGTGTACTGTTTTAGATGATAAACTATATATTTAACGTGAGCTCATGTTGTTTTACTTTATATACTGTGAGTGTATAAAGCCAATTATCACGGAGGATTAACATGTGCAATGCTAAAAAAATAATTAGCCGACATGACATCATGGGGCAAACACACGTTGCTATATACGTATTTTTAAATTATGTCTGCGCGATCAAGTAACATCAGTATGTGTTTTTATTCATTGGAGGGTTTATTAATGAGAGTTTTGGATGATTTACTGTCTTAAAATGATAGATCTCAAACGCGATCTGGCCTATGTTAGCGTTAGCCCATGAACAAAGAACCACAGGAGAAGCTAACCCCACGTAGCTACTGTGTAAAAAATAAACCGTGTCTAAATCACTTTTCCATTGATCGAGTGTCTAATATGTTATTAGTCAGAGTCAGAGTCAGAGTCAGAGTCAGAGTCTGACTCTGACTCTGACTCTGACTCTGACTCTGACTCTGACTAATAACTGTATTGGATGAATAATAACCCTTCGATTGCTTTAATACATTTATGTTCCAACAATAGGTTGGGTTTGTTCGCTGCTAACAAACTAGCCGAGATACAGTAGCAAACACGTTGCTATATATGTATTTTTAAATTATGTCTGCGCGATCAAGTAACATCAGTCTGTGTTTTTATTCATGGAGGGTTTATTAATGAGAGTTTTGGATGATTTACTGTCTTAAAATGATAAATCTCAAATGCAATCGGACATGCTCAAAGCCACGAAGCTCCCCGCATGTTTTTTCAAAGCTGAATCGTAAAAGTTAATCAATAAGTTTTCCATTAATAGAGTATACAATAAAATGATTTGAGCAAGATTAAAACTTCTACTGCTTATATTGACAAAAGTTACTTTACTTTGAAGAAACAAACTCGTAAAATTATTTGTTGTCAGACTCAACCTTATGAAAAGCACTGTTAATTTTCTTATTTACTCATTTCATAAATGCCATTTAAATCATGGGATCTAATCATTTCATGAATGATCTAGTGAATTTCAATCATATTGTTTAATTTAGACATTAGAAAATTTAGATGGCTAATTATGAATCTCATAATGGGCAGCACGGTGCAGCACGGTGGCACAACTGGTAGAGCTGCTTCCTCTCAGCGAGCAGGTCCCCGGTTCAAATCCCGGTCCGGGTGCCTTTCTGGGTGGAGTTTGCATGTTCTCTCCGTGCATGCGTGGGTTTTCTCCGGGTGCTCCGGTTTCCTCCCACAGTCCAAAAACATGCATGTTAGGCTGATTGGTAACTCTAAATTGACCCTGGGTGTGAGTGAGACAGGTCCCTCTTGTAAATGAGTCCCCGTGGCTCAATGAGGCTAGCCTGTATAAATAAAGGTTGAATGAATGAATGAATTCTGTAAACAATAATGTCAAAATACTTTGGGTGCTCTACACAACAATACTAAAATACCCACTTTTGCTTAATAAATAAGAAAAAAATTGTAAAATAGCTAAATAAATAATATGATATAAGTAAGGTTTTAATATATCATCACTCACAATTCCACCAACCTAAAAAAAACATTACATTTATGTGTATGTTAAATATTTTTAGAACTTCTGGTAATGTTAATAGTGTGTAATGTTTTTGTATTTCTCTCTCTAGGAAATAGCTGAACTTATGTCCAGCTTTCCAGAATCAACAATCTCAACATCTGATGAACCAGAAGAGCCATGCCCGTCAACTAGTCAGGTTACCACGGTAAAGTTCTGTCTTGAAAATCGCAATTAAAACTAGTAACATAGTAAAAAAAAAAAAGAAACATCTAAATTGTGAATGTGAATTACATCATTTTTATTTCTGTTTTCTTAGACTACCGGTACTCAAACCACACAAAGAAGGTACAACTCAAGATGTGTCAGAGTACAAGTTTCTATAATTAAGGGCACAAAGAACAAAGGTATTTTGAAAAATTTCAACACTTCGGTCTCAATAACCCACACAGCAAAAATTGTTTTTGCACAACAGTGTAAAGACTACAGTAATGGATAATTATTTAGTGTACTTGCAGTATCATTCATGGTGTTGTCATTGGCAATATTGTCTAAATTACAATATTTCAACGATACTAAAACTTCATTTGATGCAAACCTAATTGATTTGTTTGTTTTTTGTAATTCTAATCATTATATTACAAAATATATTTAATTAGTTGTCTGTTGTTGTTGTTTTTTTCCTCAGGTACACAGGCTTCAGCTCTCCATACAGATGTGGGCACACAAACCGACGTTTCTCTACTTTTCATTTCACCAACACATACAGTTACATCAGACATAGAACTTCAGTCTAGCAGCCCTGAAGTCCAGCCTCATGACGAGGAATACTTCCCGTCAACAAGTTCACAAGGGAGTTCTGACACAAAATCACAAGAATCCACTACCTCTAGTGTACATGACAAGCCAGATTTTTACTTGGTTTGCTGGACACATCTAGCTTTGTTGCTGCAGCTAGTGTCTTGCAACAGCTGTAGAACCAACAACTTGGAGACAATTAGAAGTACACGGGGCACAATGCTTCATGTACTTCTAAAATGCAGATTTTGTAATTATCAGACTACTTGGTACAGTCAATCACTCACAGGAAATGTCCCAACAGGGAACATTTTACTGTCTACAGCAATAGTCTGCAGTGGAGCTATAGCCAGTAAGGTTCTACGAATGTTCAAACATATGAACGTTGCAGTTATGACACTTAGAACATTTTTTAGGCATCAGCAACAGTATCTATTTCCAGCAGTTAAAACAGTGTGGGGTAACTCACAAACTTGGTTGCTGGCATCTTTGCAAGCTGACCAACGGCCACTTGTTTTGGCTGGAGATGGCCGTGCTGACAGCCCTGGACACAGTGCAAAGTTTGGCTCATATACAATGCTAGAACTTCAGGCCAACGCAATTATCGATTCACAGCTAGTACAGGTAACTAATGATTTGTTTTGTTAATTAATTGTTAACCATTACAATTAATAACCATCATTTCACTGAGAATCAAAAAATAACTAATTATATTTCTCTTTAATGTTATGTATTAGAGTAATGAGGTTGGTGGAGCCACTCACATGGAGAAAGCAGGAATGATACGGTCAATTACCTTTCTGGAGAACGAAGACCTCGAGATAGGAAGGATGGTGACTGACCGGCATGTTCAAATAAGGAAATGGTTAAAGGAAGAGAGGCCGAACATCGCCCACTACTTTGATATTTGGCACATAGCAAAGTGTACGTAAAATGTCTTTGATAATATGTTTATGGTTCAGTATTGTTTACATTTACTTTTCATTATTTACTAAATGAATAAATTACATTTCCTCTATAAATTTTAGCCCTGAAGAAGAAGCTGTGGAGTTTATGTAAAGAGAAGGATTGCAATGATCTGTCTGACTGGGTGAACAGCATAGTCCATCATCTGTACTGGTCTGTGATCACAACACCTCCTGAACAGCCTGATCTTATAGTCTCTAAATGGCAGTCGCTGCTCAACCACATTGTCAACATCCACCAGCACAATGATCATCTATTCCCTCTTTGTTCGCATCCAAGTCTTTTGGGACGTGCACATAGGATCAAATGGCTGAAACCGAGTAAGTTGTTTACATTTTATATGTGAAAATGTTTGTTTATTCATAAATATGAATTGTTTATATAAAAATGTTTGTTTTGTTTAAACTTATGTACTTTCAGGTTCCAAGCTGATGGTCAGACTGGAAAAGATTGTTTCTGCCAAATCCCTCTTAAAAGACATCAAACAGCTGTCCGGAGAAGAACAGACATCTTCACTCGAAGCCTTCCACAGTCTGTTGAATCAGTTCGCTCCAAAAACGTACTCCTTCTCATACAGTGGTCAGCTGTGCAGGTAATAATAAAAAATTGGCAACTAATAAATGTTATAATAATCGAAATATTAAAAGATAATTAACCCCACAAACCATTATTTTTACAGAACATTGCTTGCTGTGCTGCATTTTAACGAAAACGCAGCAAGGGAACAAAAATCAACAATGTCTGGAAATCCTTGCTTTGGACTGTCCTTTCCAAAGTGGAAAAAAGGACAATATGTCGTCAAGGAGATACTAGAGGATCCAACCTATGGTAAGTTATTCTACACTACACGATCTCACAAATCACATGAAAACTTTAAGCAGTAAAATAAGTTTTCTTTGAAAAATGTGTGTTTTGAAGAAGAAAATGACATGAAATCAAAAAAATTTTTAAATTTATTATCACAAACCGCTGAACTACTACAGATATCAAAATGGGAACATAATACTAACTTCTACAGATATCAACATGAGAACATAACACTAACTTCTACAGATATCAACATGAGAACATAATACTAACTTCTACAGATATCAACATGAGAACATAATACTAACTTCTACAGATATCAACATGAGAACATAATACTAACTTCTACAGATATCAACATGAGAACATAACACTAACTTCTACAGATATCAACATGAGAACATAACACTAACTTCTACAGATATCAACATGAGAACATAATACTAACTTCTACAGATATCAACATGAGAACATAACACTAACTTCTACAGATATCAACATGAGAACATAATACTAACTTCTACAGATATCAACATGAGAACATAACACTAACTTCTACAGATATCAACATGAGAACATAACACTAACTTCTACAGATATCAACATGAGAACATAATACTAACTTCTACAGATATCAACATGAGAACATAATACTAACTTCTACAGATATCAACATGAGAACATAACACTAACTTCTACAGATAACATGAGAACATAATACTAACTTCTACAGATATCAACATGAGAACATAACACTAACTTCTACAGATATCAACATGAGAACATAACACTAACTTCTACAGATATCAACATGAGAACATAACACTAACTTCTACAGATATCAACATGAGAACATAACACTAACTTCTACAGATAACATGAGAACATAATACTAACTTCTACAGATATCAACATGAGAACATAACACTAACTTCTACAGATATCAACATGAGAACATAACACTAACTTCTACAGATATCAACATGAGAACATAATACTAACTTCTACAGATATCAACATGAGAACATAACACTAACTTCTACAGATATCAACATGAGAACATAACACTAACTTCTACAGATATCAACATGAGAACATAACACTAACTTCTACAGATATCAACATGAGAACATAATACTAACTTCTACAGATATCAACATGAGAACATAACACTAACTTCTACAGATATCAACATGAGAACATAATACTAACTTCTACAGATATCAACATGAGAACATAACACTAACTTCTACAGATATCAACATGAGAACATAACACTAACTTCTACAGATATCAACATGAGAACATAACACTAACTTCTACAGATATCAACATGAGAACATAATACTAACTTCTACAGATATCAACATGAGAACATAACACTAACTTCTACAGATATCAACATGAGAACATAACACTAACTTCTACAGATATCAACATGAGAACATAATACTAACTTCTACAGATATCAACATGAGAACATAACACTAACTTCTACAGATATCAACATGAGAACATAATACTAACTTCTACAGATATCAACATGAGAACATAACACTAACTTCTACAGATATCAACATGAGAACATAACACTAACTTCTACAGATATCAACATGAGAACATAATACTAACTTCTACAGATATCAACATGAGAACATAATACTAACTTCTACAGATATCAACATGAGAACATAACACTAACTTCTACAGATAACATGAGAACATAATACTAACTTCTACAGATATCAACATGAGAACATAACACTAACTTCTACAGATATCAACATGAGAACATAACACTAACTTCTACAGATATCAACATGAGAACATAACACTAACTTCTACAGATATCAACATGAGAACATAACACTAACTTCTACAGATATCAACATGAGAACATAATACTAACTTCTACAGATATCAACATGAGAACATAACACTAACTTCTACAGATATCAACATGAGAACATAACACTAACTTCTACAGATATCAACATGAGAACATAATACTAACTTCTACAGATATCAACATGAGAACATAACACTAACTTCTACAGATATCAACATGAGAACATAACACTAACTTCTACAGATATCAACATGAGAACATAACACTAACTTCTACAGATATCAACATGAGAACATAATACTAACTTCTACAGATATCAACATGAGAACATAACACTAACTTCTACAGATATCAACATGAGAACATAACACTAACTTCTACAGATATCAACATGAGAACATAACACTAACTTCTACAGATATCAACATGAGAACATAACACTAACTTCTACAGATATCAACATGAGAACATAACACTAACTTCTACAGATATCAACATGAGAACATAATACTAACTTCTACAGATATCAACATGAGAACATAACACTAACTTCTACAGATAACATGAGAACATAATACTAACTTCTACAGATATCAACATGAGAACATAACACTAACTTCTACAGATATCAACATGAGAACATAACACTAACTTCTACAGATATCAACATGAGAACATAACACTAACTTCTACAGATATCAACATGAGAACAT
>JBBPBX010071799.1:0-10095 GCA_038048925.1 Garcialebias charrua | reverse complement strand
ATTTTATAAAATGCGCTACTTCGTGTTGACTTTCTTTGTAGTAGATTGTGACAGCAGAGGGCAGTGTTGCAATGCAGGTCCCATATTATAACACGGCCGAAACGGCTTCCTTTCTCTCGTTTCACAAACAAAAAAAAAACAAATATTCATCTCTCTAGAGCTACCAAAAATCTATAAACACAATCTCTAAAAGTAAACCTAAATTGCACAGCTGCAGGCGGTGGTACGGTGTGGCTGTGGCCCCATTTGTTTTTAAGTTTCGGTTTTCATCGCTTTATACTTTCACTTTTAATATTATTAATATAACTAATAGTTTTGTTTTTCCTGTGACTTATGTGCAGTATGATAAATGATAGGAGCATAATAAATGCTCCCAATGCTTTGTTGGTCTTTTTTTTCTTTTTGTAAAGACGTTTTTAGGCATTTATATTTATTTATTTATTTTGCATCGTAAGACACTGTGACGTCATCGGCTACTCGAGCGTCGTTCGAGTTTTTTTATGTTAATGTCGAGGTTAAAAATTATGTACTCGTTCAACCCCTAGTATCTTCACAGTCTTCAATCAAATAGTTCACATTTCCATCAACACTTGGGATTGCATGTTACGACCCGAGGGCACGTAGCACACAAGGACACCAGACACAGAAAGGATGTTAAAAAAAAACAAAGTTTATTTTAGGCTCTCTGGAGTCTGTGTCCTAAAAAAAAGATGATTAAAGAAAAAAGATGGACTTCTCAAAAACCAGCTTGTTGTATACAAAAAAAAAACTCAAAGTCCAGCAGGACACTCACGGCTCTTGGTCTTCATCACCCAGCAGGTCTCCACAATGGAAGGATTCAGCTTCCTTTTAACACACACAGCAACAGGTCTCACTCCAGCTTCCTCCTCTCAAAACACATGCAGCAGCAGGTCTTCACAACGGAAGGTTTTGGCTTCCTCTTCATACGGCCTCCTCAAGTGAGTTAAACCACAACATCAAATGGCCACCTCATATGGCTCCAAACGGCTCACAAACGGCCTCCTCAAATGGCTCCAAACAGCTCATCAAACGGCCACCTCAAATGGCTCCAAACGGCTCACAAACGGCCTCCTCAAATGGCTCCAAACAGCTCATCAAACGGCCTCCTCAAATGGCTCCAAACGGCTCACAAACGGCCTCCTCAAATGGCTCCAAACAGCTCATCAAACAGATGGCTTCATGGCTCCTCTTCACACTGCTGCTGCTTTTGCTGCTGCTGCTGTTGCAGACCTCTGCTCAGCTTCTGCTGCTGCTGCTTCATCATCAGGTCTGCGGTTTCATCATCAGGCCTGATGCTCCTTCATCCCAGACTGTTGCAGCTGCTTGGATCAGCTGCTTATTCATCTGCATCTGGTTCTGGGGCTGCTGGAACCTCAGCTCCCCATGCAGCATGGATCTCCTCCTGCTGCCACTCTCACTTGGAACCCCTTTCTGCTCTGTGGCTTGGACCTAATATAGGGAGAGAGAGAGCAACTACCTCTACCTACAGCTAATGAGCACCAGCTGCAATCAATTAAGTCTCATACAGCCCCTAAACAGCTCTTGCACAACCTCTAAAGAGCTCATGCCTCTGCTCAAAATATTTAAACAAAACCTCAAAACCTTTAAACAATTTTTATGTTCTCTTACTAAAATAAATTACATGCCTGGGGCATGTAACATTGCATTTGCAAGATTTGGCCATATATTCACAAAATGGTTATTAAATTCATTTACAATTTCATTTTCATCTTGCGTTTCTTCATTGTCTTTCTTGAAAAACTGTGACCAGCTCATATTATTTTTAGGATTTTTCAAAACACTGTTCAAAACTCTCCAGGTTCCCTTCATATCATCATTTGTTTTATGTAATAAATCACTATAAAATTCTCTCTTTTGTCTTTTTATAATTCCTGTTAATTTGTTCTTGTATTTTTTATATTTAGTTTCCGCCTCGGAAGTTCTGCATTTCAAGAAACAAGAATACATAGATTTTTTTCTTACATGCATTTCTTAAACCTGTTGTCATCCATGGTTGATCAATAGAACGTACTCTCGTATTGTGTTTTTGCACACAATTTTTTTTGTACAAGACATCCAAGATATTCATAATCTCATCATAAGATTTGTTTACATCAGTCACGTAAACATCTTTCCAGTTTTGTTTGCTTAGGTCATCTTTTAATTTATCTAATGCTTTTTGTGACGTATTTATTACTATATTTCTTGGTTTTTTTCTGTTTTTTTTTAGTTGTCTGTGTAATGCTATTTTCTATATTATAAATTGTGAAAATGGGTAAATGATCACTCAAATCGGCAATCAAAATACAACTTTTTATATTCTCATTTTTTAAGTTTGTGAAAATATTATCAATTATTGTGGAGCTATGTGTTGTTATTCTGGTTGGATTTGACATCAATGGAAATAAATTTAAACTGTACATTGCATGTGTGAAGGAGTTAATATTGTTTGAATCAGTCTGATTTCCCAGGTCAACGTTGAAGTCACCACAGAAGAAAATTGTTTTGTTTCTGCTCTTTTCTAATAACTCCAGGATTTTATCAGAGAATAATTCCATATTTGATCCAGGAGATCGATATGCACAGCTTATTATGATGTTTTTGTCTTTTCTATTTAATATTTCTATTGTTATCATTTTCATTGAATTGTCTACAACTATGGACATGTCACTAATCAATTTATTTTATTTCACTATTAATGAATAGAGAAACTCCTCCACCTTTTTTCTTTTTATTTCTATTCATATGATATAAGTCATATCCTTCTATGTAAGCATTGTTTATGTTTTCATCATTTAGCCATGTTTCGGATAATGTTATTATTGTAAACTTTTTGTTTAATTGCTTCAAAAAATCTGTTATCTTAGATAGATTTGCATTTATACTTCTGCAATTGAAATGGATAATGAAGAGACCACCATCTGAAACCTTAATTGTGTTAAACTGTTCGTCATAGTATTTACTTTCTCTTGTAACAGGAAGTAAATTGTTTACAATTTCATCTTCAATATTATATATTTTGAATTCTGATTCTTCGCCCATCATTGTCATTTAAAGTATTTGACCATCGGATTGTTTGTTATATGAATGTTGTTGAGAATTTTACTAGACTGTAGATACTGTTCTTCTAAAAGTTCTAAGTTCTTCCAAACTTCTCCAAGTCATTTAATTCTCTTATTATTTCAGGTAGTGAGCCGTCCTGTTTTTTAATCCATATTTTACTGTTTTTCGTCCACGTAGATACTATTTTATTCTGTTTTTTTAACATTCTTGCTTCTCGTGCAATCATTCTGTTCTTTCTTGTTAAATGTTCGTTTATATAAACTTTCGTTCCCTTTAATTTTTTTGCTTGCATAATTATGTTGTTTCTTTTTTTTCTATTGTTGAACCTTACTACAATTACCGGCTTAGATTGTTTAATTTTACTATGAAGGGTGTGGCATAAAGCAATGTCATCATGACCAACATCAAAGTCTTTATCCTGTAGGAAAGATACCACTTGGTCTTCAAGAGTCTTCTGCTCTTGAGGCGATGATTCTTCTGTTATCCCCTCATTTTTGGTGACTTTAGTATATGATCGATTTTTTTTATTTCCAATCCAGTAATTATTTAATTGTCTTGTCTTGAATTTTGTTCTAATTCATCGATCCTTTGCTCTAATTCCATAATTTTTTTGTCCTTCAGTTATTTGTGATTTTAATTGATTAATCTCATCAAACAAGCCCATAAGTTGCTATATTATAACATGAACAGAAATAAAATTAGAAGCTAACACGAGACGAGTCCGTCTCTGAAAACACGAATAAAAAATCAAATCTCATCTCAAATTTTTCCTCCAGGACATAGTTAAGTACATTAAAGCTCATATAATTAGACATTGTAAGCAGAAAAAATATACACCGATTGGTTTTGAAGCTATTTATAACTTTAACAGAAATAAAACCAGAAGCTAACACGAGACGAGTCCATCTCTGAAAACACGAATAAAAAATTTCAGAAAAATCCGCAGAGTGATTCTTGACTTATCTTGCAAACAAACAGCAAACAGAGCTAACAGAAGCTACATCCAGACCAGGAGGCCGACAGAGTCAGTCCGAGCAGAGGAGCTTTTTTTCGGACACATGAGCTGGAAACGGTCTGTGTACTCCTCTGGAAGTGTCCCCTAGCGGCCAAAACTGGTACTGCACTTCCCCCTAGCGGCCGAAAGTGGTACTGCACCATTTTCTGCTAAAGTGAAAAACGGTCATAACTGAGGCAAAAATTGGTCTAAAAAATATGGAAACATATCCATAAATAGGTTGCACTGGTGTATAGGTTGCAGGCCTTAAAAAAAACAAAACATAAAAAGGTGTGACCTATACACCGGAAAATACGGTACTAAGAATAGCATTCTCTTTGTGGCCCGGTAGCGCTGCAGGGCCAACGCTTCAGAGCAGCGTATCACTTTCACCAAGAGCAGTTTAAACAGCTTTCCCAATACATGCACAGTCCAAACACAGACACCTCGGCCTGAGGGCATTAACATTTCAAGGTATTGTTTCTGTCGGGGAGGAAATTGCCAGAGAATTTTTAATGCACACCAGTGCTAGCCACATCCTGTGTGACTGCAGCAGTAACTAACATACAGGTTGTAGGTTTGATGAGTACAAGACCAGGGGGAGATGACCTGGGAACTTCAAAGTGAACTACGGCTAAACAGTGTTGCTCCATTTCAGTATCAGATGAGAGCCCACGTTGAAAAGCAATTATGTTGCTACCACTGGGTCATTAATTAAACTAGAGACCAAGCTAATTCTGCTTTATGATCCTGTGAAACGTTCTCACAGCTCAGTGGGCCACTCAGACATCATCACATCAGTGTTGGAATGACACGCTGCTAATTGCTGATGCTGTGTTTACTTTTCAGTGTTCCAGTTTGAGTCTGACCTTTGACCTCAGAGACATGCCACTTGTTTCAATCGCTCGCTAAAGATCTGACACTATTAATAATGTGAAAATACCGTTCTGACAGTCATTTAGAAAAACTTGTGAAGTCTTATTCTTAGTGCTTTGGTTTCGATTCAAAAGTAAATACAAAGTATTACAACCTTTATAATTCTGGAAACTACCCCCAATAATTCTAATACATGTACTAACACACTTTGTTACAGCCATTTAATCAGATTCCTCCATGTATGCAAGTAAATAATCTCATTCTGCTTTGCCTCTCAAATAAATATGTTTAGGATATTTTCTGTTACAGTAGGCCATCGCTACTTCAAGTTTGACTTTGGCAGACTCGCTCTTTTGTGTTTTTTTCAATGATTGTCAAGTTTAATTTTATTCATGTGATTGGAATGCCGAATAAAACGTTAAAAAAGAAGAAGAAAAAAAACGTTGGACAAGTGCCGCCATTTTGTAATTTTCTTTCAATGAGCCTATACTGTATTGCCAGTCAAAAGAACTACACTACCCAGAAGCCAATAGTGCTTCCAGCCGCTGATTTCTGCCGAAATGGAGGGGAAGTTTAGCAAAGCAAAGTCAGAAGTGATGATCTATCTGTTGAGCTCACAGAACTGGCAGGAACGTCACAAATAATCCTGAAGCTCAATTATACACGTGCACATCAACCTGGACGGGCGGTGGACTTCGTCGCTGCAGGATTGGTCTGCAGAGCTAGTGAGTAAAATGTTGCAGTACTGTATAGTACATGTACATATGTTAAAATCACATATGTTTTAGAGTTTAGAACATTGCAAGAGTGTGGGAAGGGTTTATGAAATCTTATATAAATATAAATACTAAAATAAATTAAGCATCACCACTTTGCGGTTTTTCACCTATCACAAGTGTGTGTGGAATGTAATTCCCTGATAATCCAGGAACTATGTATTGTTCTTCAACACATTCAGGATAGCAAGAGACAGTGTGGTGCACTCCACATGATAAATAACTTGTTCTCTCTTCCTGTTTAATAAGTGATCATGTGATTCATTTCAGTTACTGAACACGTCATGGTCATATACACAAAGAGCTCTCCAGATATCAGAGAGCAGAGCAAACCCAGACACTCCAATCCAGTAAGTTCAACCACCTAAACCACACCCCATCTGGATTCAGATCCTTGGGGACTGTTGGGGGGGGATGCCACTTTGACCCTACCGCCTCAGGGTGTACATACCCTGTTGTACTAAAGCAATCTTTCTCACCAGCAAACCTCCCCTCTCTTTGTTTTGCAAATGGCCTCTCCCACATCATTTTACATACACACTCCAACCGCTGGACTCTGGGGATTGTCCAGGAAGCAATTGTGGCTTTTGTGCGTGTGGTCCCCTCCACTATCGTCCCCTCCCCCACTCCCTCTTCTTCTTCCTCAAAGGAGCTGCGCCCCCTTGTCAGCTGTCATCATATAACTGCCTGCAGACCCAGGGGCCTAATGACAGGATCTATAGTACATGAAAACACAATTATAGCCCTTGGTTCAATTGCTACTGTGTGAATGGTCTTTAAGAGAGGGGGAGAAAAAAGGAGCAAACACATGCTGCCCGCTTGAAGGCATATGACTCAAAACAATATCTTAAATCAAAACCCTTTAAAACACAACATCATTACGAGAATGAACGTTGTAAACAAATCCTGTTTAAACAAGTCTCCTTATTGTGGCGTTACGCTTTTCCAAGAAGAGTTCTGAGTGACATGGATCCATATAACCTTGTGCAACGATGGCGCCTGCTGTTTTAACGACTGACAGGATGACATGTTTGACCGACACACCCTTGATGTTCGAGCTGAATTTCATTATCTGGAATAATGCTGTTTTCATGGCAATATTTTGAAACCACATTAAGCAGACGTTACAAGACACTGCAGGAGACAGTGATGGAACCTGCGAAGGATCTACTGCAAGGCTTTAATACACCAAACCCTGATGTGTTTTACACTGGCTGGTAAAAATTTCTGAAAGAAAAGGGAAGCCGTGCACGGTCTTTTTCGAATGGGAACAGTGACCCCCGATGGATGCTAAAATGAAATCTTCCAGAGAGTTAAAACTAACTTCACCACCTTTTTGTATTTATGCCTGCAATGACAGTCTACTGCAGCAGGGGGCAGTGTTGTACCACAAACATCTGACTGGAGTTGGAGGAAAAAAGGAAATCTGTGACTGGAAACATCACTTTTGTGTTAGTTACAACACTAATCCTGTTTAACAGTGCCTGCTCTGTTGCCTCCTTCAACATCACCCACCCCATAACAAACACAGTTATTGATTAAAAAAAATGGAGTCTGAGGCCTAAACCAATCCTATTAATAAGGACCATAATAGAAAAAAGTAGAAAATACTTAAATTCCTTAAATGGTTCTAAATACAGAAGACAAACATTTAATTTAAACCAAACGGGAATAAACACTTGCACAACTTAAAACAGATGACCCCCACATGTTTAAAATGCCATGTGAACATAGATGATTGCTCCATGAGAACAATCAAACTCACAAACCACAGTACAAAGAACAGTGACGGAGAAGAGTTGCACTACACGCTGCAGTGCACGGGCCAAGCGCAACATCCAAACAATGATTAAAAGGAATTCCTTTAACAGGCTAAACGAATACACATGTACTAAAACTAATGAATGCATCTGTGACAGGGAGAGAAGGAGCCTTCTGTAAATGTCAACTGGTCAAACTTTCAGTGAACTGCAGGAACATAGAACTGTGAAAACAGACTTTTTCTCAGTGAAGAGTACTGACTGTATTTTGCAATCACTAGTTAGTTCCCTTTAGTCTTTAAATCCTCCCACACCATTAACACCAGAGTGACTTTATATCTATGTTACTTTGTTGTAATGCAGTTATTTTGTTTATGAATTAATTTTTAACTAGATAGACTAACAAGACTACAAAATAGTTTCTTTTAATGTTTTGTTTGATCACGTTTTGACAGTAGCAGTGAAGTAAATACAGTTAAGCCTATTTTTACTTTACAGAAAAGAGCTATAAGAATTATTACAAGAAAACATTACTGCCATCCATCAAATGTTTTGTTTTGTAAATTGAAGTTGCTGACGTTTTATGATTTGGTTGACTATAATATTATTTTAGTATTATACAAAGCTCAGAACTTCACATTACCCTCAAATATCCAAACGCTTTTTTGTAAAAGGGAAAAGTACTTACAATCTTAAGGGAACATATATTTTTGTTATACCACAGCATAGAACTAGTTTAAAGAGTAGGTCTACTTTAATTCAGGGAATAGGTTTGTGGAACAGTTTGGAAAATGATATTAAAGTTGCAAAGTCAATGCCTATGTTTAAGAAAACGATTAAAACTAAATTCCTGAATAAATATTCATGAATTGGTTTATATCCAAATTACTATATATGGTATAGTGTGATAAGTCGTTTATTATCTTATTTTTTTAAATATGTGATTGCTGTTTGAATTGATTGTTTGAATTAATTTTGTTTAAAGAAGGGGCAGATATACAGTAATAAGATTTTTTCTTCTTCAGCTTTCTTTCATTTCATGTATTGTTTTTTTTTAAATGTGGTTTTGTAAATAGTATTCTTGTGTTTTTTTTATCTGAAATGAGTAAATAATTTAAATAAATAAATAAAAAATAAATATCTAACGTGTAGGTCAGACTGTGCAGTCTTTACATGTCAGCTGACCGTGCTTGTATTTCGTGTTTAAAGCACGTTTTAAGTCCTTCAATCAGTTACTTATCATGCCACAAGGACAGTTTAATTTAATTTAATTCCTGCCTCTTAAACTTCATAAATGTTCACATCACATGCAGTGTTTAAGATGTGCAGACTATCCACTGATATGAAGCACCACAGTAGCTGACACGACTGATTGAAAGCTTGGAAACATGTCTGGATAAATTAACTTATAGCATGAATTGTTCTGTAAATGTTCTTCGGTATTACAAATGCTGTTGTTTTATTGAATGATGCTTTGGTCTAAAGTCTGTCTGGATCTTAATGCTGCATCAGTTGAAGGGAGATATCCAGGCTGAGGCTAATACCAGCAGCTCATCATGACCACAGTTAGCTACAACTTTGTTGTCTTGACTCATCCATGTTAAGGATGTTGTTTGGTCAAATTCCAGTTCTTGTAGCTCTTTCCTTTGTGGCCTACACAGTCTGTCAAACTGAAATGGTGAAGTAAGGATTGTGGAGTTTGATGCAGGTGGTCCTCTTGCTTGCTTGCCATACAGAAGCCACCTTCGTTTTGCTCTGGAACTCCAGGAGCTGCATTTCACTGCGCCGCCCAGGAGAAATGCAGCCGATTTGACCGTTAAAGTGCATTTGATACAATGTCGAGCAAATAAATAATTGTTTTTAAGCGTTAATCTTGTTAAATTCTTGTTAAAGTCCTCCTATGCACACCCCCATTTGGCAGTCAATTGATTTTTGGCACAACACCGACCCACATTTCCGGGTGTTCAGCGGTGACGCATAATAGATGCGACTTATTTATGTGTTTTTTTTCCACTTTAGTAGACGCATTTGGACTGATGCAACACGTACAGCGGCAAGTACAGTACTCAAAGAAGCCACACTCGAGGACATGAGAAGATGTTTTTACCAGTTTTACGGTACTTGCAAGGGCAGATTTTAACCTGCAGGTTTACACAGATGCATAAAAGTTCTACATCACTGGAGTCTGGTCACACGACAATCTGCACCGGGCAGTGTGCGAGAATTGTTTTTATATTACCTTGTCAGCTCTCAGCTCACACTATATATATATATATATACATATATATATATATTAGGCATGTAACGGTTGTAGTTGGTGTACCGAACCGAAAAGGTACGGAGGTGGACCGAACCGAACGTGCTGTACCGAAACGGTTATTTTTTCACTCATTGAATGTTAATATGTGCGCCGCGGAACAAAATTTCCTGGGCGCGTTTCAGCACGGAGCTATTATCTCGCAGCACGCGCAGCATTAGCCGTTAGCTTCTCGCTGCGGTTTCCTGTTTGTTAACGTTATGGTTTTCTTGTTAAAAGACGAGCGCACAAAGCTGTGTGTGTGGACGTTTTTTCATGAAGACTGGATCTGCAGCAGCAACACGTCTA
>JBBPBX010071798.1:5909-18225 GCA_038048925.1 Garcialebias charrua | reverse complement strand
TATATAGTATGCTAATTAAAGCCATTGGGTTGTGTCCAAAAGTTAATTATTCGATAATTACAGATGATGATGAGTTTATTCCAGTAGATTATGTCAACAATTTAAACACAGATCTGGTAACCCAACAAAGTTCAGTCAGGTCATCTGGACGGTTTCTTTTTTTTATTGGTACTTTTCAACTTTCAGTCCGAGCCGAGGAGCCACAAACAAACTCAGTCCCGCAAGCAACACTTTCTTATGGTGGACCAACAAGTTCACTGGTGATAAGATGGTTTCTGGGGCCTGCCCTCTCCCCTGTCGACTTCCCTGAGGCAGCCATAGCCAAAGCGGTTCAAAACATCAAAGTTTGACGCAGATTTCGTAACTTCCTTCAAGTACAAGTTCAGGATCCCTCTCAGCTACTGCCATGCCCAATTTTAGCTCAGTATCTGTAAATTTAATAGTTATAATATTTACTGTGTTTGCTAAGATTAATTGACCATGGATGCTATCTTAAACTGGATTACCTCTAAAAGTTAACCAGATTTTAGACTTCCTGTGAGTTTCATTAAATGCACACACACGAGCAAAATAAAAATGATTGTTTATCCTCTCAATAACATAAATTTAGTTGTCAATAACATATAAACTCCTCTAAATTAAACTTTTATATGAAAATATATGTTTTATTCACTTTATGATATAATCTAACATCAAGTGTTTCTATTTTTGGGTAGCTGGTTGGGTAAAGCCATGTCTGGTCTAAATAAAACAGACATTTGTAATCCCACATGCTGCTCCTGTGAATATTTTCTTGTAAATTTCAGTGCTGCTGGAATGGAATGTCTCTTTGCATACCAATGAAACATATTCATATGTAGATTAACATGCCGCCAGTGAGGTTTACTTCTATGTGCTCGTTCTGTAAAGCCACGTTTTTCTAGAATTTAGATGATTATTGCTTTAAGATGATCTTACAGGGATTCATTTGAAGTCATTTACTACATAATATCAGATTAAAAACGTTCACAGTGATGAAATATTTTTTGCTGAACAAAGTGGAGTTATAATGTACAGAAAGATTCAGTAATATATTTATGTTATCTAAATCATTATTCTGGTCTGAGTCATTCTACCATGCACTAAATGAGGTTTAAATCAAATTTGGGTTAAGTCGTTTAAAACAAATATTATATTGTAATCACAATATTCCCTTTCCCTCCTATTTTTGAGTTTTTCTGCCTTGTGACTACAAAAATACAGGAAGGTTCTTGGGTAAGCTGCAAAATCGATGCTGCAAGGAATTTTCCCCCTCTTGGTGCAGAAAAGAACACAGAGTGTCTTTCTGCACAGAACAAGAGCATTTAACAAATCCCACAGAAAAATCCTCAAAAACTAAGGTTCTTTCATTTTTTTCCCGCACCCTCCAATAAGTAGCTTTCCCCTACAAGGCTTGAGATTGCCTTTGAATTTGAGACTTGTGATGTTAACGAGCAAAACCATCTAATAATCTTGAGACATATTTACCACAGCATTTTTAGCTACCCTTGTTTTTGATGCAAACATGTTTGTTGAAACGCTCCACATTATTATCACGAGGTTTTCCCTCATTATGAGAATGGTTCATTTGAAGTGAGAAGTGGGCGTGGCTGAGAGAGCAGCTGAGGCAGAGAGCTGAGATCATGACATGCTGTGCTCTTTTAGAGCGTTTAAAGTTTAGAAACATTGTTTAGAATATTGCAAGAGTGTGAGAAGGGTTTTAAATGCCTTCATATATTTATATATATACTAAAATAAACTACTATTTTACTACTTGTAGGCCTACTACTATTCCTACTTTGTGGTTTTTCCCTTATCATGGGGCTTCAGGGTATGGATGCCCCGTGATAAACGAGGGACTACTGTACATTACTGCTTGCACAAGTTTGTGTTTTAAACTCTGCCATTTCCTATTGGTGACAACTCTGTGTCTATTTGCAAACTGTCTCAAGGACCAAGAATAGATTTTATTGAAACTTTCAGAAAGTAATCATTGAGTGAACCCCTATAGAAGGACTCAACTCAATTCAAGATTGTGGCCACAGCCAACCAACATAAGCAAACACCAAAATGGCTGTAACTCAGTCAGTGTTATAAATATTGAGATCAAATATGGTGTGGTAGTAGCTGTACATTGTTCTCAACACATACTATAAGTACAGCACATGACACAACAATCTGCTCAAAATCTTGCTTTAACTGTCAGGAGTCAACCTAGCCTGGTTGATACCAGACCCATGACCTTCACTTCGCTTTGTACTAGGGTCTGGCATCTCTCCCATAGACAGCGATTTCTCCGTTAGATTTTTGAATGGACCAATCAGAGAACAGAAGGCGGAGTTTTGTTAGTTTAGCCTGGCGAGGTCCAGGCTATTCAGATAAAAAGCTCAGAAACCACTCGGTGGATATTTTTTCTGCTACCAGTGTGTAATTATATGTCTCTAATTTACTGACTGTTGGCCTAGATGAAACATTTGAGATAAAATTCGATTTTTTATCATTTATTTTCGTAGCGCACCCGAGGCTGTTTGGAAAATGTCAAACCGAAACTATTTAAATCCAGCAGATTTGACCATTTCGTGAATTGATTTAGGAACTGTTAAGCTCAGGAACACTTCTGATATAACGTCAGCGGTGAAATATATTTTTTATCAGCAGAGAAATAATAGTTTACCTTGTTTTATTGAAAATTCCTTCGTGGCGGCAGCCATTTTGAATGACGACGTCAGTCGACGTCGTTCAAAACTCCGCCTTCTGCTCTCTGATTGCTCAGGAACACTTCTGATATAACGTTAGCTAAGAAATACATTTTTTATCAGCAGAGAAATAATAGTTTTTTACCTTGTTTTATTGAAAATTCCTTCGTGGCGGCAGCCATTTTGAATGACGACGTCAGTCGACGTCGTTCAAAACTCCGCCTTCTGTTCTCTGATTGGTCCGGTCAAAAATCTACCGGAGATATCCTTGTCTATGGGACAAGTCCCAGACCCAGCAGTGAAGGGAAATGAGAATTGAGCGGAGCTGCGTAGGAATGGCGAGGGCCAGGCTAGAGTCAACCCTGTTTGATAGCAAAGTATTATCGCAAGGTGAATGATAATCTGCACTGGTTAACTTTTAGAGACACCCATGTCAAGATGGCTACCACAGCTAAATAAATTTATTCTACACAAAAATTGCTTTAATCGCTAATAGATCATGCATGATCGCATGTGATATATTAATATTGTGTGATGTCATGCTTAAAGTTATTTTCAAGATTGAACCAAAATGGATAAAATTCTGCCATTTTTCAACATAACATCTTATTTTAAAACCCTGGCATTAAAGCTGGCAGTCCATACGCATTCCTACAAAAGTAAACTGAGCCTTACACAAAAACCTAGGACTTCTAAATGGCTAAGCTGAACGGATATTCTGAGAAACGGTACTAGGAGCTCTGCCACAGCGATGTCCACGGCTCGTTCCCGAGCACCACGGCGGAGCTGCACAGTGACGCGGACGTCCCCAGCAGCGCTGGGCATGAGGTGCTGGAGAATGAGACGAGGCAACTTATCGGCAGGTTTACTGGTCCGAGAGTCAGGATCTATCGACGATGAAGAGAGTAGTGAACAACCTGCTGGTGAAACACCAATTATCATTCAATTGTATGATCATGACATTGGATTTGGACACAGAAGTGACATGACGTTTTTTATCAGAAGTAGCCTGCAGCCTTTTTGCAGAGGGGGCCACCAACTGGAGTCGTGCCGCCTGCATGGTGGCCTTTGGAGCAGCAGCTTTTCTGTACCTGAATGAGAGGGGGAGGGAGAGTTGCATGGAGCAGGTGGGCCAGGAGATCTCCACATACTGTCTGACCAGAGGGACTGGCTGCTCAAAAACAACTCTGGGACTGGCTCTGTAGGGTTCTTTTGGGAACCAAATCTCGAGTAAACAACCAGGAATGAGTTAATAGCTGTTGCTGGGTTTTCTGCAGTTGGAGCAACTCTTGTCTTGTTGATAAGGTGAATTTGTTGGACTGACACTGTGGATGATGCTACTCCTTTTTGCCACCTTCTCCTTTTCAAGGCCAAGGTTTTTTAATGTCATTCGCATTGCAAGTGTTACATGTGGTGGAAAAAAGTTGTCTAGATAGGGTCCCAGTTACATCCAACAAAAGAATAAATTGTAAAGAAAAACAGTAACAAGATCTAAGATATGAACTGATACACTAAACTAAGAATACACTAAACACTCAACGGTGCAAAAGCAATATGTTGAACAACAGCAGCACAAACATGAGTCTGTGTGAGCAGATGAGTACGAATGAACACAGCAGCATGAAATAGATCAGCAGCACATATCAACGATCAAGTGGCATTACTGTACAGGGATTTTCTTTTTTTCTGTGATTATCCTGGTTATTTATTCATGAGTCTAACAGCTTCAGGGTAGAAGCTGTTCCTCAGTCTAGTGGTTCTACACTCAATGCTCCTTAACCTCCTTCCTGAGGGGAGTGGGGCAAACAGTGTGTGTGCTGGGTGAGTGTGGTCCTTCATGATGCAGGTGGCTCTCTTCCTGCATCTGGAGGTGTAGATGTCTGTGATGGTGGGGAGACTGACTCCAACATCTTCTGTGCAGCCTTCACCACTCTCTGCAGAGCTTTTCTTTCTGCAGCTGTGCAGCCTCCATGCCACACGTTGATGCTGGAGCACAGGATGCTCTCCACTGCACACCTGTAGAAGGAGGTGAGGACTGAGCTTCAAGGTCCAGCTCGTCTCAGCCGCCTGAGGAAGTAGAGTCTCTGGTGAGCTTTCTTGATCAGGCTGGTGGTGTTGCCCCAGCTGAGGTTATTGTGCAGGTGCACACCCAAGTACTGTACTTTTAGTTGTAGCTTTTGTTTGGATCTAAGAAACAGTTCTCTCTTGTAAATGAGTCCTCGTGTTGGAACTCAGAGTAACCAACCTGTATAAATAAAGGTTGAATGAACAAAACAAAACCTTAAAGTTGGCTGTGTTCTTGAGTTTGTGCCCTTCCATTTGAACTAAAAACATAAGAATCGTATACAGCTTCAAATGAGTTAACGCTGTGAATGTTCCCAGCAGCCAGTCAATAAACACAAATGATGTGCTCACACGACTTTATCACACTGTGAATTCATCTAATACATGTGCTGCTGATCAAAGCAAATCAGCAGGACGCTTGTTTCAGTTTTACATTAGGATGTACTGGAGGGAGATGCAGTATCCATAGCAACCACATGTAATCACATCAACCACATGTGATGTAATGTGCATGTATGGATGGGAGCCTTCCCATTGCAAATTAAAACTAGCTGAGCAGACATGTGGAAGTTAAGCTATGGCAGGAAGTGAGCGAATTATACAGAGGGAAGAAGAACTTGTTATTTTTCAGAGTGGCTGAAACTGGAACGTCTTCACAGACCTCATGATTTACTCGATGGCTTCAAGTCTGTTTTTAACAAAGGAGAGAAAAGAAATCTTATGAGTCAGCAGCAGTAAAACAGAGGCTTGCTTTTTGCCCTCTTGTGATATTGGGTTTTTATTGCACACCGAACACAGTTGCAGGCAAGAATGACAGACAGGCTGCAGAGAGGGAAAAGGCAAAGCCAAGCATTTTCTGACAACTTTATCAGTTCACAAAAAACAACAAAATAAAAAAAAAACAGAGAGAAAATGGACCGGCTGCGTGCATTTACATATATAGTGCGTTGACCGCAATGAATAAAACACCAACAAACCAAGCTCTCCTGGGTCAGCTCAAATGAAATAGGAAGTTTACACTTTCAGTAGTAGGCGATACATAAACATTGTTTCTCTATATAAGGTTATGAACCATCAGATCAGCATCGTTACATCTGTTTTCTTTCACTTGGCTAGTCTTTATTATGTAAAACTATGCCTTGGACAACTACGAGCTGTGCACTGAGCCTCTCACTTTCCACCTGGTGAATTTGACCCAAATTCACATTTTCCCCGTGCGACCAGGGGACTGTTTTATATTGAAGCCACGTGTAACAAAGACCAATGACCTGCCTATATGTACTTTGGCTCACGAGTCAAAGAGAAGCAATATTCAGAATATTATTACTTGGCGATCGGGTGTTTGTCCTCAGACAGATTTTTCAGACAGGAAAAATATGTTTCTTGCTCGAATTTGCACAGCTGAGATGGCTCTTGTATTACAATGCTGCAAAGGAAGGAACTAAAAATAGGTGTGGTGTTCGAAAAGAATGAAGGCTCCTACTAAACTGTATAATATCAGGTTCAAAAGAAAGCTGCGTGAGGCTGAACTTTAGAAACCCGAGGAAAATGTTACCATAAACCTGCCTCCAGCTGTGCAGATCTTTTTTTCCCTTCTTCCAGTACATGGATTCTTAAGAAATGACAAGAACACAAACTTCCCGTGATATTTAAAGGCAAAATATCAGAGCTTAGGTAGAATATCAGAAATTGCATTTTGTCTGTGGAGTAAGTTTGATTTATGGCAACACCCTGCTCAGCTCAGGTGTGAGACCACCATGCGTTCCTTTGGCTTATCAGTGATTTTTAATGGATTTTAATAGCTTGAGTGTGGTTACTGAATAAAACAGAGCACTGTGAATCATATTTAAGTCATTTTTTTCTTTTGCTGCTGTTTTTGCAGCAAAGAAAAACAAAGACAAGTACTGTACCGGTACAGCCCACGGCTTTGCACTTCCAGTCAACAAATCATGGCTGAATAATTGGGAGTCTGCTGCAGACAACCACGCCTCTGTCCACTTCATCATTAAGACTATATCATATTTGTTGGCAAATGGCAATTTAATGCAAATGTTTTTGCAGCTCACAGTAAAAATCTAATGTTTTTTTTGTTTTTTTAAAGCTTTTAAGTGTACAGTAATTCCATCAAGAATGCCCAAACCCTTTCCGTGTTTTAGGATGTCAGGTAAGTTACAGTTTTTAATCTTGATTCACAAGTGTGAAATCATAATTCAGTTACACTCAGTTCATATTTTGCAGGAAAAGAGGAGTCTTTGTTGAAATAAAGGCAAAAAAAAAAAATCCATGATCAATGATACAGACTTTACATGTCTAATAGAAAACACAGCAGCTCGTAAAACTAAACAAAATGCATTGATTTGTGTTCTAAGACCAATTTCCTTGTTTGTTTAGCTTGTTTGTATGAATATGATGGATTTCTGTTCAGTTTAAGAGGCAAACCTGGCAAATTGTGGGGAAGTGTTGACTTGTTCTCAAACTTTATTATCGTAATTTCCACCCTTTAAGTCGCTCCGCCCCATAAGTTGCTTTAGTCCAATATGTCCAATACAGTAAATTGGAAAAATGTGTCGCACCTCCGTAGACGTCGCATCTATTACGCGTCACCACTGACAACCCGGGGTTTTGCCCTGCTGCAAATGGCTGTCACATAGGGTGCACGGAAGGACTTTAACAAGATTAACACGGTAAAAACAATTATTTGTTTGCTGAAAATTATAGCAAAGATGTGTCTGAGCTTTACCTTTCCTTAATAAATGCACGTAATTGTCATATCAGCTGGATTTAAAACGTAGTTTTGCTACGTGCACCTGCATTTCTTTAAAATTTAGCAAGATAAACACAAAAAATATATATATTTGTTAGCTGACATTATAGCAAAAGTGTTTCTGAGACCTTTCCTTAATAAATTCACGTAATGGTCAAATCAGTTGGATTTAAATTGTTTCGCTTTGACGGTCTTCCAAACTGTGAATTATAGGCCGGAAAATACGATATGTTTTACAGTATTCTGTTTGATTGTTCTTTTATTTTCAAGAGATGATGACGTTGACCTTTTAAATGGCCATAGCTGGTCCTTTTGTTATCACAGTTGATCCAGTAATCACTATTTCTGTTCTCGCAAAGTGTATGAATGACATTTCTTTTTTTTGTTTGTTTAAATTTGTATAGACCTTTAATGAATGCAAGTCCTTTTTATTTTCTAAACTTCAACATTATAATTAAGCAACAATTACTATGAATTCACATGTTACAAACGGCATTACTGGTGTTGGATTTTTTTTTTTACATGGAAAGAAAGGGTATACAAAAAAAACTATTAGCCATTTCATCATTTATTCTATCAGTCAGGAAAAGACAAGTCCATTCAGCTGCTTTCAAGCAGTCCCTGCATTTATAAAAACCAACTAAAAGCCTGTAAAACTCAGCTCTGCTTCTTAAGAAATAAATCTGCTGCACGAGAACCAGAAAAAAACAGTCCTTGTGTTTTCAACACAGATTTATTTAAGTTTTCTCAACTTTCTGGACATATCTTAGTCCTCACTGCATTACTGTGCATACCCCAGCTCGAATATTTACTGCTGAGTCATGTTTTACAAACTTAAGTCAATTGTTTTTCACACTGTCAAACAAAGAATTTACTTTTGTTCCTTGGATGAATGAAAATCACTGGCTGCATGCAAAACAAGGAAAAATCAGTATGTGTAAAATAAATAAATAAATGAATGTATAAAATGGTTAAAAAAAATCCGTTTTTTGCATAAACTTTAACTTTTCCAATTAGACACATGCTGATAAAATCAAGTTTAGAACCTGATCACACCTTATTAAGACAAACTTATTAACCACACAAATATGGGTTGTTATGTGATAATTTTAAGAGTTACTGCTAAAATGCCACAATATGTTGTAAAACCAAACTGGTCAACTTTATTTATTAAATACGGTGCAATGGTTTTCAATTCAATATTTTATTTATCTAGATTACAATCAATATCTTTAAGTTGTCTAGCCTAAACAATAACTAAATCACACCTAAAAAATGTTAAATTTTATTAAACTTTTAAGCTTGAGTTAAAAAAAATCTAATTTTAGAATGAAATTCTTACTACCGTAATATGTAAAACTGTTTGCTTGCATCATTTAATATTTTTTAAAACCTTGTTTATTTAATTGGCATCCCTCATTTATCCTAAATAAAATCAGGTAAAATCAAAATCAGTCAATAAAAAAGAAATGTTGTCAAATCATATTTAGTTTGCTTGACTGTCCAATCGTTTAATTGGGTAATTTAATTGTTTAATTAGGCTTTCCAATGTTTATTAGAAATACAAAACAATGTTTATACTAATTAATATTTATTTAAAGATCAAAGGACTGTATAACATACAAATTCAATAAAAGTGCATAGGTTTTTATTTTAATCTATTTATTTTGGGATGGTTTGTGACTACTCACGTCATGGCATAAAGAAATGTAAACACTTTATACAGAACCTTCCCAATCACAAGTTTTATGATAATAACTTTTTCTAAGTTATGTGTGTTTTTTTTTTTTAACAATGGAAACCCAATGGTCTGATGCCTCCACAGAGCATGAAGGAACTTTTGAGGAAGTCTGTTGACCTAATTGGTGATGATGCAATCACATCACATCACAGTTTGGTTTAACTTCAAAATTCAGTGAAAATGTTCAAATCTAACCATTTAGTTTTATGTCAACTGGACAAAAGTCTCAAATAAAATCAAAATAATTATCACAAGTAATATTTGAGACTGAAGTTGCATCAGTAGCTGCACTGAAGCACAAATTATCTCATGTTTCACTGAAACATTAAACATCTTTTTTTCCTGCGTTGACAAGAACAAATGACGTTTACAGAACAACATCTGGTCTGTTTTAGAGATGAAACATCCCTTTCTGGTAGTTTTTCGGCATATTTCCCTAATTTATCGACTTCTGAGTTTATTTCTTGCACAGATGAGAGTTGAGTTCTCTCACAGAGAGCTTTGAAGTTTATTGCATGTGCAAAGCTCTCTCCAAACAGTTTTTGTTATTGTGGATATCATAGCAGAATGAATAATTTAACCTATATTGCAGCTGAATATAATCCGAGTGAACAGTGATAAGAAAAGTGAAGGAAAACTTTTTTTTCCTGCAAAATTATCATCATGGTGCATTTTGCATTCAGGGTTTGATGCACAAACTCTTTGGCCTCAGCCAATTAGAAAACAATCTTGCTTTGGCCTCATTATTTTTGTGCTGATGAGTTGTTCTCATTAATACTACCGGTAATGGTCCAGGTGAAACTTGCTGCCCACGCTGCAGAAATTCTAATAGAGTTTAAATGAATTTGTTGTATTTTGGAGCAACATGGACGTTTTGATCGTTATTGTTTATGTTTATTACATTTGTTCTTTTTTTTTTTACAAAGAACACAATACAAAACAATCCCATAAATAATAATGTACAAAATATTTAAAAAAATGAAAGGTAGCAG
Source organism: Garcialebias charrua (assembly GCA_038048925.1). Taxonomy (NCBI): domain Eukaryota; kingdom Metazoa; phylum Chordata; class Actinopteri; order Cyprinodontiformes; family Rivulidae; genus Garcialebias; species Garcialebias charrua. The sequence goes on along the minus strand of JBBPBX010071798.1, from coordinate 7,950 downwards.
AAAGAAGAAAAAATCTTATTATATCTGCCCCTTTTTCAAACAATCAGTCTAAACAATAATAATCTTCCAGTAACACAAAATGAATAACTCTTTCTAATTTTCTAACTAATACAATACACATTACGCTATTTCATTTATATATTTTTTAACAAATTAGTTTTGATCATTTTCTTAAATGTAAACATTGACTTGGCATTTTTAACTACATTCTCCAAGCCATTCCATAATCTAATTCCCTGGATTGAGGTAGAACGTCCCTTCAAACTAGTTCTGAATTGTGGTTTTACAAATACATCTCTGTCCCCTTAAGATTATAACAACTTTGTCTTTTAACAAAATGCATTTGGATATTTAAAGGTAATGCGTTATTCTGAGCCCTATACATAACTGATAAAATATTATAATCTACCAAATCATGGAACTTCAATAACTTCAGTTGATAAAATAATGTACTAGATGGATGACAGTAATGTTTTCTAGTGATAATTCTTACAGCTCTTTTCTGTAATACAAAAATAGGCTTTGTGATTGTTTTACACGCATTCCCCCAAACATCAATACAATAGATTAAGTGTGGAACAATGATTGTGTTATACAACAAATACAGAGCTTTATCATTCAATAGGTCTCTGACTTTGTACAGTACTGCAATAGATTTAGCTATTTTTATTCTTACATAATTTATGTGTTGTTTCCACGTCAGGTGATAATGGTGATGTATATGTGAGCAGGGAAGGCAGGTTCTGTATGAATGTTGACATCACCTGGACAAAAGGAAAAGGGGACAACCTGTTTCACACGACACGAGCGTGAAATCCGAGCCCCCACGCTGGACGCGCGTTAATGAGCTCCGCTCCGAGAGTCCGCGCCAGGTTTTGCTCTCCGCTCGGCACAGCCAGCTGCTGCAGCAGACAGCGGCCCGGCGCGCTCATCCTCCCCGCCCTGCGCGCCTCCAGTCCGGCTGCAGCTCCGACTGTCCGCGCGGCGAGTGGATGAGAGGCGCGGAGGGAAGAAGCAGGAGCGCACGAGAGGCTGCGTTCAAATCCAAACAAAAAGCCACGTTAAAACTCCTCCTTTACTTTTGACTCTCATCTGAACGAGCTGAGAACACACCCAGACGGACTCGGAGTTTCTTTTTTTCTTTTTGTATCCAGCAGACCAGGACGCATCTCGTCTGAGCTGATTTCTCTTCTTCTCTGCGGTGTGTCCGTTGCGCTCCGGTCAGGAGTCTGGCTGCACGCGCTAGAGGAGGAGGAGGAGGAGGAGGTGAAGGAGGTGAAGGAGAGGGGGAACCGAGGTTTGAACAGACCCTTCAACATGGAGCTATCCGTCCGGTCCCGGGCGCGTTCACGGCTTGAAGGAGAAGAACCTGCGTCGGGAGAAGCCACCTTGTGTCCAGCCCCAGCCATCTTTTTCTGAGGGCTTCTTCATATTCTGACCCGGATCACGCTCCTCCACGCCGGGAGTCCTGTTTTGGCACGGTAAGCGCGTGATGTTTTTGGGGCTATGGAGAAGGGGAATGCGTGTCTGGATCATTGCAATTTATTTACACCCCAAAGAAGGAAGAAGAGTGAGAAATGGGGCCCACGGGCTCCTGCACTTCCAAAACTGAGATCAATACATCATGGTGCTGGTGGTGGTTTGTGGAGGACTTCAACTGGCACGCTGGTGCGTCATGGATCACCAGTGTTACAAAGGAAAACTCCACTGGGGGTGATATTTTAATCTGATCGCAAATGAACTCTTACACTTTATAAATCTGGTTATTTCAATCAATTCACAACTTGGCCTCCCCCCAAAATATAATTGAATGTTACCTAAAATTATAAGGAAAGACAATGAAAGCAGTGTGAACATCTCCACCCAGTCCATGGAGTTAGAACAAGCTGGATGTCAGTCAGTGTCCATTTACTTTTCCATTTTGCGGCTGTAAAATAAGATCATTTCACAGGACATGTATAATTCACAGACCTGAGCTAGCCATGTGTGATAATGGGACACACAACCACACACCATCCCACAACACACACGTCACACACAC